>JARQOC010000006.1:115243475-115318523 GCA_033576535.1 Allobates femoralis
GTAGATCCGGACAAATTTTTTTTTTTTTTTTTCAAAAACAAGATCCGGCAGGATTGCTGCAGAAATGCTTTTTTTGCTGATGCATTTCTATGGGACTGCGGAAGCGCATGGACACTTGAGTTTTCCACCAGATTCAGCAAATCCGGCACTTGCGGCAAGACTTAAATCCGTAGTTATTTGCAAGTGCCGGATTTGCCAGATCCTGCGGAAAACCCAAGTGACTGCGCGCTTCCAGCAGTCCCATAGAAATGTGTTGGTAAAAAACGCAATCCTCACACTAGTGTGCTGGGTTCGTTTTTTTTTTTTTTTTTACAAAAATGCAGGAACCCGCCGGATCTGAAAAGAGGCAGTTCAGGAAAACCTGAAGATCACAAGTTTAAGTTTGCCTGATCTGCTGGAATCTGCAAAAAATGTAGATGTGAAAGTGTTGCGGTTGCAAGGCTCGGGGTACTCAGTTCCTCAGAGACCTGGCGTATCAGTCCACGGTGGCGATCCCCAGGAGCTGTGACCCTGACTGGACAAGTTAAGGGAAGGGGAGTATTTATTAGGGAGGTAGTCTGTGACGCCTGCTGGAGTTCTGACCATAGGTGGCCAGGAGCTGCAGTGGGGGTTTCCAAGGGGAGATGGTGAAGCAGCCAGATGGGATGCCCTCTCCAGCCAGGACACAGATCCCTTGCAAGGTATAGAAGGATGGTGAGAGAGGAGGAGGAGGATGAGGATGGCAGTGCAGGTGGGTGCAGGAAGGAGCAGATAACACACAGTCTTTGTAGTTCTTACTCTTTACTTGCAGACTTGGTTGATTATAGCCCAGCCGGGGTACAGTGTAGACAAGGATCACTACCTGGCCAGTTGTATGTAGCTGGAGTCAATTTTGCTGAGACACAGGGTATATGGCCTTCCAGCTGACTTCCTAGTGCCCTAACACTATGCTGGCACTATCCTCTCTTCAGTGTCCGTGGATCTGTTCCCTGCCAGGTAGCTTAGGTCCTCTGAGTGATGACTTTGGTCCGCTGACCTTTTTAAAGCCCCGTAAACCTTGGGAATGTCCACAAAGGTAGCCACTAGACCTAAAGCCCAGTGACCTCCAGCTTCACGACCGGTCCTAAAGATCCCTGGCCAAGTTGGGGGCTGGTTCCCTTCCCTGCAGCTAGCTCTTCTGCCCAGCTATCTAAGATGGCTGCAGTTGCGTCTTGACTGGCCCTTGGCCTAGCACTTCCCTCCCAAGACTGGAACTCTCCTAATTGCCACCCACCCCTCACCTAACTCCTCCCTCCAACCAGAAGTGGGGACTGCCCTATAGGTGGGTTTCTTCCACCCATCATTCCCTGGCTTGGAGTTCAGATGTGTTGGATGTATTTTGGGGCCTCAGCCAGCAGTGTGTTCTTCACCTACCTACAAGCATGACACTACATATTGGATTACACGCAATACCACTTGTGGCAGCCCAGCCGCAGGGGCGCCACAAAAGTAGCCTAAAAGACATAACAACGGCACAGTTTGTGAAAACCAAAATTTGTATCAGTATCAAAATGTTTGGTCCAGAATGTATTCTATATATTCTATGTGTTCTGTATTGTATACATTTGTGAATCATTGTAACTGGAGCTTTATTTTGTAGACATAAAAGATTTCCTCTCGGGATTTCCAAGTGTCCAAAGCTGTACGTCATATTGTAAGTATAAAGAATGAAAAGGACCTGACATCTCCACAAACACAGAACATTGTACAGAACATTCCACAGAACATTACATTCTACAGAACACTACACAGAACATTCCACAGAACATTCTACAGAACATTCCACAGAACATTCTACTGAACCTTCCACAGAACACTCCACAGAACACTCCACAGAACACTCCACAGAACACTCCACAGAACATTCCACAGAACATTCCACAGAACATTCTACCGAACCTTCCACAGAACATTATACAGAACCGTCCACAGAACCTTCCACAGAACATTCCACAGAACATTCTACAGAACATTCAGCGTCTTAGTCTCATTACTATCCGAAGGAAACCTAAGAATGTGACTGTAAATCAGTAAGAATGTAATATAATGTGAAATGTAATTTTCATCCTGTCCTGGTAAAGTGGCCTCTACATATCTGTTGGTGGCTACATAGCACTTAGGCTACTTGCAGAGGGCATGCAGACGCAAACACAGTGCAAATGCTGCCACAATGATGTGAACGAGAATCTCCGCATGCGTTCACATCAGTATGGTGCCCGGCCAGCCAATCAGAGGTCTCCGCAGCGTACGGGAGGCGGTGATCAGCGTCTGAGATCTCCTCCTCCTGGCCGCTGCTCATCTCCCGACGGTGTCGGCATGGGAGATTTGAACAGCTGTCAGATCAGCTGTTTCTTCAAATCTCCTGCGCCGACACCTCTAGGAGATTAGCAGCGGCTCCAGCTGATCTCCCTGTGGCCGCCGCAGAGATTTCAATGTGATCCGCAGCGTTCTCCTGTGCTGTCATGCGGAGGACACTGCGGATCCATTGAGATCCATGCATTGTTTGTGCGCTTTCAGTCCGTTGCAGATAAAACAAGCGCCCGCAACCGCACAAAAAAATGCAATGTTAGCCCCCCACATAGCCTCCTATATACCATATGAGATGCCACACATCACAATGGGAGCTCCTTGGAGCTGTACTGCCATTCTGTATTGCCGGCAGCAGAACACCAGGAAAGCTCTCTGTCTGGAGATACATGCTGCCGACGGTGGTGCACAAAACAATATAATGAGAGCAGTCTCACCCTGGGCCCCCCACAGCCCCAGGCCCTGGGCTGTAGGCCAGATTACCCTCATTATAATCCCCCAATGACTCAACATCTCTGCTTGTGATTACCATAAAGAGACAATCATGGTTGAATTCTCTGCCAGGAGAAATATCTACAGTATATAACTCCATCTATGCCATGTTATATCTTATAGTGAATTTGAAGAGATGAGTGGAGACCTAAAGTAAGTAGAGAGATTTAAAGAGATGATTACATGAACTTTATGTATTGTACATAGGATTATAAAAGGAAGGATGTATACAGTCATGGCTGAAAGTGTCAGCACTCTTGAAATTAGTCTAGAAAATGAAGTGTTTCTCTAACTGTTGAAATTACACATATTTTGTCATACACGTTTATTTCCTTTGAGTGTATTGGAATAACACAAGAAAAAGGGAAATTGGACATACTTTCACACATACCCCCAAAAGTGGTCTGGACAAATTTGCTGGCACCTTTTCAAAATTGTGAGTAAACAACTTTGTTTCAAGCATGTGAAGCTTGATCAAACTCATCTTTAGCAAGTAGCAGGTAGTGGGCAATATGAAAATTACACTTAAAACAGATAAAAGTGGAGAAGTTGCCTCAATCTTTGCATTGTGTGTCTGTATGTGCAACACTAAGCACATAGAGCAGAAAGAGGAGAAGAGAACTGCCTGAGGACTAGAGAGCCAAAATTGTTAACATATCAACAATCTCAAGGTTACAACTCCATCAAGAGATTTCCAGAGATTTTGAGGTTCCTTTGACCACGGTGCGCAACATAATCAAGAAGATTTCAACCCATGGCACTGTAGCTAATCTCCCTGGAGGTGGATGGCAGAGAAAAATGTATGAAAGCTTGCAACGCAGGATAGTCTAGTCCAGAGGGTAGATGAGCAGCTCAGAGAGGCAGGAGGAGGCACCGACAGGCACACAGAGGTGGGAGCACAGACAGGCATTGGGAGCCAGGGGGGACACAGGGAGGCATAGAGGGGCGGCAGACAGAAAACACACACCAAGGGAGGGGCAAGAGAGAGAGAGACAGGCAGAGAAATGTTTTACCTCACAAAAAAGAATGATCTGTGACCCCGAGCTGTAATGTCTGTATGCCCTTTCACTTCCTCCCCGGCCCAGGAGATTTCGTATGATCAGACCATGTTCCATGCACAGTCAGAAACAAGAATTACTATAAACTGCACATAGCAGGGACACATACTGTATATAAGATTATCTCAGCACAGGAACATTTCTTTAAACATCCAATTGTGGAAGTTATTATTATTCTATTGATTAAAATGAACTTTGTTTGTGGGAAAACCTCTTTCATCTGCAACAATATCAAGGATGCCAATACTTGAAATGCCATTACTGATCACTCTATATATAGTATTGTATGTGCACAGCATTATAGATCAACTGTATAGTATTATACTTGCCTGGAATTATAGATCCAGTCTACATATAGTTGTTACTATGTGTGCCCGGCATTATAGATCACTTCTATAGTATTATATGTGCCCAGCATAGTGGATCTATCTAGATCCACTATGTATATAGTATTGTATGTGCCTAAGACATTCTGTATAGATATAAATATATGTGTAAATATAAGGGCCCTTTCACATCAGCGTTTTTTTTCAAATCGCGGCAGATGCGGTGAAAAAACCGCATCTGCCGCGATTACCGCAATACCGGCTGCACTTGCGGCGCGGTTGCGGTTTTTGCCATGCAAAGTATAGGCGGACTTGCGGCAGGTGCGGCCGCGAAAAAAACCGCGGTCAGCGATTTGAAAAAAACGCTGATGTGAAAGGGCCCTAAGACAGAGAAAAAAACTATAGAATATAATATCATATAAATGTCTCCTATACTTCTGCAGAAGATGTCGTCATAATCTCATCAATGCTAAGCCGTCATCCAGGTATTTATCTACAATCTCCCATATTTCTCTGGACTTACAATATAAAGTCTGTATGTTCTGATGACACGTTATACATGATATACAGATGGGGACACAATTTTAGAGATTGACACAAATTTTGGTTTCCACATATTTTGCTTCTTCAGTGATTTTAGATCTTTTAGTCGGTCGTTTCTTTGGTCACTGAAGTACAATTATCGGTATTTCAACATGGTTTAGACTTTTAATGACAACTGGAGAAGTCTTGAAAAATAAGAGTCCTCCCAAAGACCATAGAAAGGACAAGGGGCACTTACTACAAGTGGAAGAAAGGGATTCAAGCAGCTAGATAGGAAAGGCTTCTTTACAGTTCAAGCAGATAGATAGGAAAGGCTTCTTTACAGTTCAAGCAGCTAGATAGGAAAAGCTTCTTTACAGTTCAAGCAGCTACATAGGAAAGGCTTCTTTACAGTTCAAGCAGATAGATAGGAAAGGGCTTCTTTACAGTTCAAGCAGCTAGATAGGAAAGACTTCTTTACAGTTCAAGCAGTTAGATAGGAAAGGCTTCTTTACAGTTAGAGCTATGGAAGCCTGACGAGAGATAGCAATGACAGCTGACAAACACTATAACAGCTTGTAATAAAGGACTGGATGATTTCCTCAGCAAAAATGGCATTGTGGGTTATATAGAATTTAGAGACAAAGAAAGTATAAAGGTTGAAATTGATGGAACCAACTCAATTTATGTAACTATTTACCTGTAAATATTGAGTCTTTCCATAAAATTAATGTATTTGTCAATAAAAATCTAAAATCTTATGAAATTCTTATAATTTTGCTTCATTAACAATAGAAACATCTGACTAAAATACTCAACAAAAACCAAAATTTGTATCAGTCTCCCATATTTTGGTCCAGAATGTCTCTATATATTCTATACATTCTGTATTCTATACATTTGTGAATCATTGTAACTGGAGCTTTATTTTATATGACAGATTTCCAGCCACGATTTCCAAGCTGCCGGTCATATTGTAAGTATAAAGAATGGAAAGGCCGGACTTTTCCACAAACACAGAACATTCCACAGAACATTCCACAGAAACATTCCACAGAACATTGTACAGAACATTCCACAGAACATTCCACAGAACATTCCACAGAACATTCCATAGAACATTCACAGAACATTCCACAGAACATTATACAACGAAATTCCACACCAACATTCCACAGAACCTTCCACAGAACATTATACAGAACTGTCCACAGAACTGTCCACAGAACAATCCACAGAACAATCCACAGAATATTCCACAGAACATTCTACAGAACATTCTGCGTCTTAGTCTCATTACTATCCGAAGGAAACCTAAGAATGTGACTGTAAATCAGTAAGAATGTAATATAATGTGAAATGTAATTTTCATCCTGTCCTGGTAAAGTGGCCTCTACATTTCTGTTGGTGGCTACATGCACTTAGGCTACTTGCAGAGGGCATGCAGACGCAAACACAGTGCAAATGCTGCCACAATGATGTAAACGAGAATCTCCGCATGCGTTCACATCAGTATGGTGCCCGGCCAGCCAATCAGAGGTCTCAGGCAGCGTACGGGAGGCGGAGATCAGCGTCTGAGATCTCCTCCTCCTTGCCGCTGCTCATCTCCCGACGGTGTCGGCACGGGAGATTGAACAGCTGTCAGATCAGCTGTTTCTTCAAATCTCCCGCGCCGACCCTCTGGGAGATTAGCGGCGGCTCCAGCTGATCTCCCTGTGGCCGCCGCAGAGATTTCAATGTGATCCGCAGCGTTCTCCTGGCTGTCATGCGGAGGACACTGCGGATCCTTGAGATCCATGCATTGTTTGTGCGCTTTCAGTCCGTTGCAGATAAAACAAGCGCCCGCGACCGCACAAAAAAATGCAGCAGGTTGTATTCGGAGGGCGGAGGAGGGCGCACAAATTATCCGCATCTGAACGCAACCGCAACTGAACGCAGCCAAACGCAGGTATCATGTGATCCCTTGTTAAACATAGGAACGCAGTGCGCATGGTTTGGCTGCGTTCGGCCTTAGTAGTTGCTACTCAGCGAACAGAAGCAGGATCTTGGAATCACATGGTCGCTCTGCGGTGTAGATCGCTCCTGGACTCCTGAGTCCTAACACACAATACATTTGCCGGTTCGGTCAGGCACGGCATGGGGCGGTATTTCTCTGTAATCCGGGGAATCTATTTGTCCCATGTACAAAAATGAACAATAAATATATATATATTCTTCAAACATATTTTATTAGGAAACAAATGTAAAAAAAAGTTAAAATGTAAGAAAAATCTACAAGAAGAAAACAAAAGATTCTGTTAAATAAAATATAACAAAAAAAGAGAAAACCCTCCATATATTCAGCGTCTTCATGACCGTAATAACCTGGAGAATTCATTCAAAGTGAATCATTAAGAACTGAATCCAAAAGATAAATCAACAATAGTTTCTTTATATTTGGGTGACAATAGCGCTAACAATAGGACAATGCATTGTACATGAAAAAGTGTCATCCAGCCATGAAGATCAATACAATGATGTATGACTGCATGAATAAGAGGCAAAAGTGGGAGGAAATGTGCAGACATTCAGGAGGATTCAGGAGGGGGGTCAGAGGTTAAGATGGTTTTACTATAGGGAGGAATAAGACCAGCCGTGGCCCCAGGCATTTTAGAAGACGGGCCCCCAGCCCCTGATGTATCACTGGGCATGTCACATGATCCTCTTTCATAGATCATGTGATGGGTCACATGATTCACACACAGGGGCTCAGGTGCACATCTGTAGATGCAAAATGAGGGAGACAATTTTTTTACCCTAATTTACAGTACAGCAGTATACATAACATAGCGCTATACATAATAGAGCAGGGGGGGGGGGGTATATTTTCCTGAGGGGCCACATGAGAGACTGTGAATGTCGTAGAGGCTGAACCAATAGGCTGATATTAGCTCTACTCAATATTAATATAAATATACCATTATTGTACTTAATATTGAGCAGAAATAAGTATGCTGACACCCCCATATACCGTATGAGCCCCCATATATCGTATGAGCCCCCATATATCGTATCCTAAGCCCATACGCATCCTCCTATATACAGGATGAGCCCCCACATAGCCCCCCTATGTATAGTAGGGGTGAACTTAGCCTCTTTGCTGCCTGAGGCATACTGGAAAACGGCACCTCCCCCCCGCTAGTACATTTTATTAATTGGTAAAAATAAATCTGGTTCATACAGATTCATATTTATCCTGTAAAAATGAGTAAGACAGTGAACATTTTAGTTTACAGAAACAGAAAAAAAAAATGTCCAAACACAGGGTTGTCAGCGCCATCACACGCACATACAAGAACCACACAGGAGAATCCAGAACAAGGATCATTAATGGCGATGGCAGCTAGCCACAGACCTCCATACATATTAATGCAGCCCCACAGTCCTCCATATAGAATAATGCACCCCACAGTCCTCCATATAGCATCTTGCACCCCACAGTCTTCCATATAGAATAATGAACCCCCACTATCCTCCATATAGTATAGTGCACCCCCATAGTCCTCCATATAGCATATTCAACCTGCAAAGTCCTCTCTATAGTATATTATACCCTCAAAGTCCTCCATATAGAATAAATCACCCCCACAATCCTCAATATAGTATATTGCACCCTCAAAGTCTGCCATATAGTACAATACACCCCCATAGAGTTCCATATAGTACAATACACCCCCATAGTCCTCCATATAGTATAATACACCCCAAACGCCTCCATATAGTATAATACACCCCCAATCTCCTCCATATACCATAGTATAATACACCCCCAAAGTCAAATATTATTTATGCACATCACATAGTGCTCAGCAGTATCGCATCACTGTACTCACTGTCTAAAATAAAAAGTAAATATTCACCTCTCTCTCTCATCGATCCTCACTGGCTGCTCCAGGTCTCCTCAGTGTTCTCAAGCCTTCTCTGAGGCTGAGCATGGCAGGGCGTCAGTGATGATGTCATCACTTCTCGCCCTATTGAGCTGCAGAGACTCAAAGGGCGGGCAGGACCTGGAAGAATGTGGTTGTAGCGGCGGCCAGGACTATAGAAGTGGGAGCGGCATCTGCAGGGGGCCGCGCTACAACTGGGCGCCCCCTGTCTACTAGCACGAAATGCTGCCTCAGGCAGACAGTTCATGTCGCCTCATGGTAGATGCACCCCTGAGTATGAGCCCACACACCGCACCCCCTATATACAGTATAAGACCACACACACAGCTCCCCATATATTCAGCATGAACCCCACATAGTTCCACATATACAATGTAAGCTCACACACAGCCTCCCTATATACAAGATGAGCCCACACCCAGCTGGCTATATACAGCGTTAGCCCTCACACAGCCTCCTTTATACAGTATGAGACCACACATAGCTCCCTATATACAATGTTAGCCCCCTCATAGCCTCCTATATACAGTATGAGACCACACATAGCTCCTTATATATAATGTTAGCCCCCACATAGCCTCCTATACACCATATGAGATGCCACACATCGCAATGGGAGCTCCTTGGAGCTGTACTGCCTTTTCTGTATTGCCGGCAGCAGAACACCAGGAAAGCTCTCTGTCTGGAGATGTGCGCTGCCGATGGTGGTGCACAAAACAATATATTGAGAGCAGTCTTACCCTGGGCCTCCTATAACCTCGGGCCCTGGGCTGTAGGCCAGATTACCCTCATTATCAACCCTCAATGACTCAACATCTCTGCTTGTGATCACCATAAAGACACAATCATGGTTGAATTCTCTGCCGGAGAAATATCTACAGTATATAACTCCATCTATGCCATGTTATATCTTATAGTGAATTTCAAGAGATGAGTGGAGACCTAAAGTAAGTAGAGAGATTTAAAGAGATGATTACATGAACTTTATGTATATGATTATAAAAGGAAGGATGTATACAGTCATGGCCGAAAGTGTCGGCACTCTGGAAATTAGTCTAGAAAATGAAGTGTTTCTCTAACTGTTGAAATTACACATATTTTGTCATACACGTTTATTTCCTTTGAGTGTATTGGAATAACACAAAAAAAAGGGAAATTGGACATACTTTCACACATACCCCCAAAAATGGTCTGGACAAAATTGCTGGCACCTTTTCAAAATTGTGAGTAAACAACTTTGTTTCAAGCATGTGAAGCTTGATCAAACTCATCTTTAGCAAGTAGCAGGTATGGGCAATATGAAAATTACACTTAAAACTAGATAAAAGGGGAGAAGTTGACTCAATCTTTGCATTGTGTGTCTGTATGTGCAACACTAAGCACATAGAGCAGAAAGAGGAGAAGAGAACTGCCTGAGGACTAGAGAGCCAAAATTGTTAACATATCAACAATCTCAAGGTTACAACTCCATCAAGAGATTTCCAGAGATTTTGATGTTCCTTTGACCACGGTGCGCAACATAATCAAGAAGATTTCAACCCATGGCACTGTAGCTAATCTCCCTGGAGGTGGATGGCAGAGAAAAATGTATGAAAGCTTGCAACGCAGGATAGTCCAGAGGGTAGATGAGCAGCTCAGAGAGGCAGGAGGAGGCACCGACAGGCACACAGAGGTGGGGGTACAGACAGGCATTGGGGGCCAGGGGGGACACACGGAGGCATAGGGGGCGGCAGACAGAAAACACACACCAGGGAGGGGCAGAGAGAGAGAGCAACAGGCAGAGAAATGTTTTACCTCACAAAAAAGAATGATCTGTGACCCCGAGCTGTAATGTCTGTATGCCCTTTCACTTCCTCCCCGGCCCAGGAGATTTCGTATGATCAGACCATGTTCCATGCACAGTCAGAAACAAGAATTACTGTAACTGCACATAGCAGGGACACATACTGTATATAAGATTTCTCAGCACAGGAACATTTCTTTAAACATCCAATTGTGGAAGTTATTATTATTCTATTGATTAAATAATTTAAATGAACTTTGTTTGTGGGAAAACCTCTTTCATCTGCAACAATATCAAGGATGCCAATACTTGAAATGCCATTACTGATCACTCTATATATAGTATTGTATGTGCACAGCATTGTAGATCAACTGTATAGTATTATACTTGCCTGGAATTATAGATCCACTCTACATATAGTTGTTACTATGTGTGCCCGGCATTATAGATCACTTCTATAGTATTATATGTGCCCAGCATAGTGGATCTATCTAGATCCACTATGTATATAGTATTGTATGTGCCTAAGACATCCTGTATAGATATAAATATATGTGTAAATATAAGACAGAGAAAAAAGCTATAGAATATAATATCATATAAATGTCTTCTCTACTTCTGCAGAAGATGTCGTCATAATCTCATCAATGCTAAGCCGTCATCCAGGTATTTATCTACAATCTCCCATATTTCTCTGGACTTACAATATAAAGTCTGTATGATTCTGATGACACGTTATACATGATATACAGATGGGGACACAATTTTAGAGACTGACACAAATTTTGGTTTCCACATATTTTGCTTCTTCAGTGATTTTAGATCTTTTAGTCGGTGTTTCTTTGGTCACTGAAGTACAATTATCGGCATTTCAACATGGTTTAGACTTTTAATGACAACTGGAGAAGTCTTGAAAAATAAGGTCATCACAGGAGATATTATCTATATGTATAAATCCATGTGTGGATCAATACAAAGGATGGCACATGACTTATTCCTCCCAAAGACCATAGAAAGGACAAAGGGGGCACTTACTACAGGTGGAAGAAAGGGATTCAATAGCAGATAGATAGGAAAGGCTTCTTTACAGTTCAAGCAGCTAGATAGGAAAGGCTTCTTTACAGTTCAAGCAGCTAGATAGGAAAGGCTTCTTTACAGTTCAAGCAGTTAGATAGGAAAGGCTTCTTTACAGTTCAAGTAGCTAGATAGGAAAGGCTTCTTTACAGTTCAAGCAGTTAGATAGGAAAGGCTTCTTTACAGTTCAAGCAGCTAGATAGGAAAGGCTTCTTTACAGTTCAAGCAGCTAGATAGGAAAGGCTTCTTTACAGTTCAAGCAGTTAGATAGGAAAGGCTTCTTTACAGTTAAGAGCTATGACTTAGAAAGAAGCTGATCTATAACAGTTGTCAAAGTATGACTAGAAAAATGGCTTTTTATCAGATTTAGAGCAAAGGGAAAGTATAAGTTGAAATTGATAGGAAAGCTTCTTTATGTATATACCTGTAGAAAGGCTTCTTTAATGTAGTCACATAAAAAACTTCTTCAGTTCAAGCAGTTAGATAGGAAAGGCTTCTTTACAGTTAGAGCTATGGACTGTAGCAATGACAGCTGACAAACACTATAACAGCTTGTAATAAAGGACTGGATGATTTCCTCAGCAAAAATGGCATTGTGGGTTATATAGAATTTAGAGACAAAGAAAGTATAAAGGTTGAAATTGATGGAACCAACTCAATTTATGTAAATATTTACCTGTAAATATTGAGTCTTTCCATAAAATTAATGTATTTGTCAATAAAAATCTAAAATCTTATGAAATTCTTATAATTTTGCTTCATTAACCATAGAAACATCTGACTAAAAGACCCAAGAAAAAACACATTTGTATCAGTCTCCCGTCTTTTGGTCCAGAATGTCTCTAAAATTCTATACATTCTGTATTCTATACATTTGTGAATCATTGTATCTGGAGCTTTATTTTATATGACAGATTTCCAGCCACGAATTCCAAGCTGCCCGTCATATTGTAAGTATAAAGAATGAAAAGGACTGACTTTTCCACAAACACAGAACATTACAGAACATTCCACAGAACATTCACAGAACATTCCACAGAACATTCCACAGAACATTCACAGAACATTCCACAGAACATTCTACAGAACATTCTGAATACAGAACATTCCACAGAACATTCCATAGAACATTCTACAGAACATTCCACAGAACATTCTACAGAACATTCTACAGAACATTCACAGAACATTCCACAGAACATTCCACAGAACATTCCACAGAACATTCCACAGAACATTCCACAGAACATTCCACAGAACATTCCACAGAACATTCTGCCACTTAATCTCATTACAATATACGGTAGATATGAATCTAGTTCTAGTCCAGAACACAATTCTTACTATCTGAAGGAATCCTAAGAATGTGACTATAAATCAGTAAGAATGTAATATAAAGTGAAATATAATGTCCTCCTGTCCTGGTAAAGTGGCCTCTAGTCTCTGTTGGTGGCTACATTGCACTTAGTAAGCGTTACTCAGTGAACAGATGCAGGATCTTGGAGTCACATGGTCGCTCTGCGGTGTAGATCGCTCCTGAGTCCTAACAAAGAACACATTTGCGGTTAGGTCCGGCACGGCATGGGGCGGTTTTTCTATGTAATCCGGATAATCTATTTGTCCCATGTACAGGGAAAACAATGAACAAAAAAAATATACAGGTGCATCTGAATGAATTAAAATATCATCAAAAAGTTATTTTTTTCAATAATTCAATACAAAAAGATAAACGCATATATTATATAGATTCATTACACACACTGTGATCTGTTTCACGTGTTTATTTATGTTAATGTTGATGATTATGTATGGCTTACAGCCAATGAAAACCAAAAGGTCATTATCTCAAAAAATTAAAGTAGGGAGGATGAAGGGTTAAAAACTGTGCTGCCATATTCCACAAGACATCAATGGGTGAATATAATATTAATTTATTAGTCAACGCGTTTCAGGGTTCTTTGACATGCCCTGAAACATGGCAATGTGATATTGATCTGTCCAGAGGAAGGGGTCAGGGAGATTCGAAATGCGTTGACTAATAAATTAATATTCTATTCCCCCTTTGATTCCTCATGGAATACGGCAGCATGGTTTTTAACCCTTCATCCTCCCTACTCTATATGCACCATGCTGGGGACTGCAGCAGCCGTGATCTGCTTTTATAGTGGTTGTGACTCTCACAACCACACAAGGTGAAGCCTCTGATATCTATTTAGGTTATATTTTATCTCTCAGACCCTTCATCCTTCCTACTTTAATTTTCTGAGATAATGACCTTTGGGTTTTCATTGGCTGTAAGCCATGATCATCAGCATTAACAGAAATAGACACTTGAAATAGATCACTCTGAGTGTAATCTAATATATAAAGCTGAATGTGTGTATGTGTGTATGTGTATGTGTATGTGTGTATATCCAGGATTGGCATCTACACTGTCGCAGCTACAGCCGCAAAATTTTGCAGAGTCACATGTCTGGACCCCGGGAGCGTCATAGGCTATGTTGTGAGGCGAAATTTTAACCCTGCGCGTTCCAGTTCACCAAACAATTTTGCCCCTATCTACATAATGGGAAAAAAGGGAAAGGAAACGTGTGGGAGGAAAATCGACAGCTGTCAGCTATAGAGACAAAATTTTGCACGGTCACACGTCTGGACCCCGGGAGCGTCATAGGCTATGTTGTGAGGCGAAATTTTAACCCCGCGCATTCCAATTCACCAAACAATTTTGCCCCTATCTACATAATGGGGAAAAAGTGACAGTTACCAGTTGACAGTTGTGAATGAGAGGAGCTTAATGATAGCGCCAAAGACTAACAGCACATACCAGCATATGGTCACTAAGGTGGGGCCCCAAACATGAGATATTCACCACACACAGGGACATGTATACACACCACACGCACACAAAGAGTAACAGCAAGTGTATAGTCGCTAAGGTGCAGCCCCAACATTGGATACTCACCACGCACCCGAACAAACACACACCACAAAGACACACACACACCCCCAAGGGGACACACACACACTCTATAGCGACACATGCACTCACCACACAGGGACACACACACACCACAAAGAGACACACACACACACACCACACAGACCCCCCCCCCACAGGGACACACACGCATAGCCACCCTATAGGGACACATGCACTCACCCCACAGGGACACACACACCACAAAGAGACACACAACACACACACCACACAGACCCCCCCACAGGGACACACACACAATACACACCCTATAGGGACACATGCACTCACCCCTCAGGGACACACACACACCACAAAGGGACACATACAACACAGAGACACACACACCCCACACAGACACCGCCCCACAGGGACACACACATACATACACACCCTATAGGGACACATGCACTCACCCCACAGGGACACACACACACACCACAAAGAGACACACACAACACAGATACACACACACACCACAGACCCCCACACAGGGGCACACACACATACACACCCTATAGGGGCACATGCACTTACCCCACAGGGACACACACACACCACAAAGGGACACACACACCACAGAGACACACACACCCCACACAGACACCCCCCCACAGGGACACACACACACATACACAACCTATAGGGACACATGCACTCACCCCACAGGGACACACACACCACAAAGAGACACACACAACACAGATACACACACACACACACACACACACACACACCACAGACCCCCACACAGGGGCACACACACATACACACCCTATAGGGGCACATGCACTTACCCCACAGGGACACACACACCACAAAGAGACACACACACACCACACAGACCCCCCCACAGGGACACACACACATACACACCCTATAGGGACACATGCACTCACCCCTCAGGGAAACACACCACAAAGGGACACACACAACACAGAGACACACACACCCCACACAGACACCCCCCACAGGGACACACACACACATACACACCCTATAGGGACACATGCACTCACCCCACAGGGACACACACACACACCACAAAGAGACACACACAACACAGATACACACACACACACACACAGACCCCCACACAGGGACACACACATACACACCCTATAGGGACACATGCACTCACCCCTCAGGGACACACACACACCACAAAGGGACACACACAACACAGAGACACACACACCCCACCCAGACACCCCCCCACAGGGACACACACACACATACACACCTATAGGGACACATGCACTCACCCCACAGGGACACACACACACACCACAAAGAGGACACACACAACACAGATACACACACACACACACACACCACAGACCCCCACACAGGGGCACACACACATACACTCCCTATAGGGGCACATGCACTTACCCCACAGGGACACACACACCACAAAGAGACACACACACACCACACAGACCCCCCCACAGGGACACACACACATACACACCCTATAGGGACACATGTACTCACCCCTCAGGGACACACACATACACACCACAAAGGGACACACACAACACAGAGACACACACACCCCACACAGACACCCCCCCACAGGGACACACACACACATACACACCCTATAGGGACACATGCACTCACCCCACAGGGACACACACACACCACAAAGAGACACACACAAAAACAGATACACACACACACACACCACGGACCCCCACACAGGGGCACACACACATACACACCCTATGGGGCACATGCACTTACCCTCAGAGACACACACCACAAAGGGACACACACAACACAGAGACACACACACCCCACACAGACACCCCCCCACAGGGACACACACACACAACATACACACCCTATAGGGACACGCACTCACCCCACAGGGACACACACACACACCACAAAGAGACACACACAACACAGATACACACCACACGACCAAAACCACAAACACACAGGGCACCCTCCCACAGGGACAACACACATCACAACACACACATACACACAGGCCACATTACCCACAGGGACACACACACCACAAGAGACACACACACGAGACCCCACACACAGACCCCATCCCACAGGGACACACACATACACACCCCAGGGACACACACACCACACAGACAGACACAGATGTGCACAAATCACCTCACACAACTCGCCTCATACGTGTGCTATCTTTATTTCCAAACATAAACATCTGATTAAAAACAGCCAATGTGCAACACATGTGCCATATAGGGAATTAAGGCAGATGTCAGTCACATGAGCTGTCTGTTATGTGTATGTGGGAGGTAACATATACTGCCCGGCCAGGGGGAGGGTTTACTGTTGGTTGGAGATTTATTAGGCTGCCTATAGCAATCAATCACAGCTCTGCTTCTATTTTCCTACAGGTCATTAATATGACATATTCAAATTCTATTTTGTTATAGCTAACTGCAGTTATTTATTAACCCGGGCGTAGCCGGGTACTACAGCTAGTAACTTTATATAATAGATGAGTTTCAGTTCATGTATTGAATTACTGAAATAAATGATCTTTTGATGATCTTCTCATTCATTGAGATTTACCTGTAAATTCTTCAAACATATTTTATTAGGAAACAAATGTGAGAAAAATAAAAACATAAGAAAAATCTACAAGAAGAAAACAAAAGATTTTGCTGTACAAATATAACAAAAAAGAGAAACCTCCATATATCAGGCGTCTTCATACTGTAATAACCTGGAGAATTCATGCAATAGGTTATTTGGGGAGAAAAGTGAATCATAAAAAACTGAATCCAAAAGATAAACCAAAATAGTTTCTTTATATTTGGGCGACATAGCGCTAACAATAGGACAATGCATTATACATGAAAAAGTGTCATCCAGCCATGAAGATCAATACAATGATGTATGACTGCATGAATAAGAGGCAAAAGAGGGAGGAAATGTCCAGACATTCAGGCGGATTCAGGAGGGGGTCAGAGGTTAGGGAGGGTTTTACTATAGGGAGGAATAAGAGCAGCCGTGGCTCCAGGCACTTTAGAAGACGTGGCCCCCCAGCCCCTGATGTATCACTGGGCATGTCACATGATCCTCTTTCATAGATCATGTGATAGGTCACATGATTCACACACAGGGGCTCTGGTGCACATCTGTAGATGCAAAATGAGGGAGACAATTTTTTACCCTAATTTATAGTACAGCAGTATACATAACATAGCGCTATACATAATAGAGCAGGGGGGGGGAATATATTTTCCTGAGGGGCCACATGAGAGACTGTGAATGTCGTAGAGGCTGAACCAATAGGCTGAAATTAGCTCTATTCAATATTAATATAAACATACCATTATTATTTTATTTTAATATTGTCTGACTTAATATTGAGCAGAAATAAGTATGCTAACACCCCCATATACTGTATGAGTCCACACACACAGCCCCTCTATATATAGTATGAGCTCACACACCACCCCCTATATACTGTATGAGTCCACACACACAGCCCCTCTATATATATATAGTATGAGCTCACACACAGCCCCTCTATATACAGTATAAGACCACAGACTGCTCCCCCTATATACTGTATGAGTCCACACACACAGCCCCTCTATATATAGTATGAGCTCACACACCACCCCCTATATACAGTATAAGACCGCAGACAGCTCCCCCTATATGCAGCATGAACCAACCCCACATAGTTCCACATATATAATGAAAGCCCACACACAGCCCCCCTATATACAGGATGAGCTCCCACATAGCTCTCTATATACAACGTGAGCCCTCACATTGCCTCCTATATACAGTATGAGACCACAAATAGCTCCCTATATGCTGTGTTAGCCCCTACACAGCCTCCTATATACAGTATGAGACCACAAATAGCTCCCTATATGCTGTGTTAGCCCCTACACAGCCTCCTATATACAGTATGAGACCACAAGTAGCTCCCTATATGCTGTGTTAGCCCCTACACAGCCTCCTATATACAGTATGAGACCCCACGTGACGTGATAGGCGCTTCCTTGGAGCTGCACTGCCATTCTGCAGAGCCCCAGGAAAGCTCTCTGTCCAGAGATGTGCAGTGCTGATGGTGGTGCACAAAACATTATAATGACTGCAGTCTTACCCTGGGCCTCCCGCAGCCTCAGGCCCTGGGCAGTAGGCCAGATTACCCTCATTATAATCCCCCAATGACTGCTGGTGATCACCATAAAGAGACAATCATTATTGAATTCTCTGCCAGGAGAAATATCTGTATAACTTCATATATGCCATGTTATATCTTATAGTGAATTTGAAGAACTAATAGTGAAGATTAATGAAGATCAAATGTAAGTAGAGAGATTTAAAGAGATGATTACATGAACGTTGTAATTATAAAAGGAAGGATGTACACAGTCATGTCCGAAAGTGTTGGCACTTTGAAATTGGTCTAGAAAATGAAGTGTTTCTCCTATTGTTGCAATTACACTATTTTGTCATACACATGTTTATTTCCTTCGTGTGTATTGGAATAAGACAAAAAACAAAACAAAAACAAAAAATGGCAAATTGGACATAATTTTACACAAAGCCCCCAAAAGTGGTCTGGACAAAATTGCTGGCACCTTTTCAAAATTGTGAGTAAACAACTTTGTTTCAAGCATGTGAAGCTTGATCAAACTCATCTGTGGCAAGTAACAGGTGTGGGCAATATGAAAATCACACCTGAAACCAGATAAAAGGGGAGAAGTTGTCTCAATCTGTGCATTATGTGTCTGATGAAGGGGCCATGTGAGCTCTGAAAGCTTACAAATATCATTTTCTGGTTGGCCAATAAAGGTATTACTTCTAGAATACTTTTCTCAATTCTTTTGGGACTTAAGTGTTTATAAAGAAGAGTCCAAAAGTCCAGTTGAGAGGTGTAAGAAGCTTTTGATGGTTCTTGGAATTGATTGATTGCAGTTATTTCTTCCACAAGGCGTGCAACCAAATATTAATATGAGGGGGCCAACAATTTGTCAGACCCCTTTTGGGGGTTTTCTGTTAAATTATGTCCAATTTTCCTTTTTTTTTTACATTTTGTTTTGTTTTGTTCCAATACACACAAAGGAAATAAACATATGACAAAACATGTGTAATTCCAAGAATTTTCTAAGAGAAATACTTGAAATGGTTATAATCTATATAAGAATATAGGGACAGACTTTGCTTGGATGTTCCTTTTCTGTTACATAGAAGCCTACAAAAGCATGCTCGATATGTTTCCATATTGTGACAATAATTTCCCCTATAATTAATATATGATGTTCTATTTATAACAGAGAGGAAAATAGAGACGATAAAGACCAGAGCTCTTGGGATGAAGATACTATGTAAGTAGAAAGACCCCCAACTCCATGACGGATGTGTGTCCTGGAGTGAGATCATCCTGACCTTCAGGGGGCATAACTACAACAGGTGCAGGGGTTGCAATCGCACCCGGACCCTGGAGCCTAAGGGACCCCAAAAGTCCCTTTGGCCTATAGAAAATGACTTCTGCTATTAAAGATATGCAAATATTGGGGGCCCTGTTGGAGTTTTCCCATCAGGGCCCATGAGCTTCAAGATACGCCATTGCTGAGCTTCCAGCAGGGTCTCAGGGTGTCACATCTGTCCTGTGGTCAGTATGTGCTGTGAGTTCAGGGAGCTCTGGGAATGAGAGCGCTGTTCATCAAGCTCAGGGACAGCGCTGGATATGTAAATTGGAGATCGCAGTGAACTAAAGTGCCTTCATCTGTATATGGATTAAAAGTGAAATGTTATGTAACTACACGAGTAAGGGCTCGTTCACATGAGCGTATAACATGACCAACTGCTGCCCGATGTTTTATCTGATAGCACTCCTCGGCTCAATGTTTTCCTATGGGCAGTGTACATCTGCGATTTTTTTTCTTGGTTTAAATCATTTTATTATAGTTTAAACAATACAAGGGGAGGAGTAATAAAATACAGCGAAATGCGCAGTTGAACAAATACATACAAGGTTCAAGGTAACCTGTCAGGTCGCTTTACCCCCCTCTGCTATCACTACCTGTCCCTGCACCCTCCTAGCTGATCGCTAACCATCCATGTCTGCTCTAAAAGTGTCCTATAAAGATTGGGAAAAATGACTTATATACTTACATACAGTCTCCATTCGTGGACTGGAAAGGCGGTCTCCGGGGCTCCATTCTCCCTCCTCGCTTGCTCTCCGCACGACCCGCTTCCTGTTTGAAATTCCCACCTCCTCTGCTACTGTCATGCCCGGCTGGAACGTCATATCTGGTTCGGTGCATTGGGGAGGCTGATCATGTGGCCAGCTTCAATACATGCACTGCGCATACGCCGGAGCCGGGTGTGAGGACAGAAGAGACAGGTTCGTGAAATCTAACTTTATGGTAAAGAGGAAGGAGAGAAGAAATAGGGGAAATAAACAATAAAGAGATTATTTACAAAATGTACGTCAGAAAAAATGTTTGAGAGGCTAGTCTACTGGAGGGACACCAATATAGGGTCCTTCTTCTGGAGGAAAGGTTTGTGGAAAGGCTCTGGAGAGCCGCCTTAGCAGTTGATGAGTTTATGGAACCGTGAAGCTCCAATGATTCATCCTCTTGGTTAGTGATAAAGCGAAGTGAAGAGTCATGGTCAAGTGATCCATTATGGTACCTTTACAAGCCGCGACGGCAGGCTGGATACATCGCGCTACAAGCTACAATTGTAGCTTGTAGCGTCCATATCGCCTGTAGTAGCGGCGTCTGAAGAGGCGACGCTACAGCCGGTGACAGATACATCTGTTTATGGGCTCTGCTCATAAACTTAAGGCAACATCGCCGATTGTAGCGAGCTGTATCGGCGTGTAAAGAAGCAACGGAAGGCAACTCTGGACACCCGGCGATGTGGCTGCCATGTATCTAAGGCGTGACACAGTCGCCATGTTACCGCGCCCCATCTGCGATCATTGGAGGTCGCTCCTGCTTTATGATTGGTAGTCGCAGCATAGGGCGGGATATTTAAGGAGCTGACCAGTCACACTACACAATTACTCGAGCGTGCTGTATTAACCAGCCTCCTGCGATGCCTGGCCAATCCTGATGATATTGCGCTGTCCTATCATCGCACGGACGGCTCGTAATCCAAGATTGTTGCACGCCTATGTGCTGTCCCTGCTGTACCAGGTCCGCCCATAGTAGCTTGTTGGAGCGGTGTGTAAACATGGTACGCTACGCTACAGCTGGCTACTTGAGACACCCGGCGATGTAGCTAGCTATAGATGTAGCGTGGCGTAGCGCACCTTGTCGCGGCGTGTAAAGAGGGTGCGTTGACCGTTTGTAGCCGTTTGAGCGTGCTCGTGCACGTGAAGTAGCGCGATGTATCCAGCCTGCCGTCGCGGCGTGTAAAGGTACCATTAGAGTCCAGATGACTATAGAAGAGTTGTCTGCTCCATGTAAGTCAAGTTTAAGAGGCAGTTCCTCTGAGCCAAATATGATAAGTCTATTTTGTGGTTTCCGTATTGGGGATGTTTCTTAAGCTTGTTGTTAGATAAGCAATACGCTGCGGCGGGGAGCGCAAGTCTGAAACCAGCCTTAGTGTTTCCCTGAGGAAAGCATTTCCGGTGTGGTGATTTTTTCAGTTTGTTATCCGGTGCCTCTGACTTTGTAGGTAAATTGTGGTTTGCTTGGTTTCCCCCTCACAATTTTGGGTAGGCATTGGTGATTGATGTTGAAACCTTCCCCTTTGTGATTTGGGAGAATGGTGTTGAGCCGATAGGTTGATAGAAATGGTTGAGGTTCTATGTTTGACCTTGCTCCTTTTTCCATTATGATGTTACTTTGTTGCTTTATTTGCTCAGACTGCTTCGGATAACATGGGAGGCCTCAAAAGATTTCTGTTGGCATCCTGGATCCAATGGTTCTAATAGTAAAGCAAATTTTCACTTCAAAACTAGGGTCTACCACAGAAGCTTCACTGAAAATAGCTTTAAAATATAGAAAAACTGCACATATCACTGCATTTGTAAGGCCCCTTTCACATCAGCGGTTTTCGCTGATCGCGGCAGTTGCGGTGAAAAAAACGCAACTGCTGCAATTACCGCATAACGGCTGCAATTGCGGTTCACTTGCGGCAAGCCCCATTCAATGTCTATGGGGCTTGCGGCAGGTGCTGCAAGTGCGGTATCGGCACTTGCGGCAGGTGCGGCCGCAAAACTTTTTTTCACCGCAACTGCCGTGATCAGCGAAAACGGCTGATGTGAAAGCAGCCTAAGAGTCCATTTTATAAAACTATGAAGTAAAGAAATCCAACTGGTAAATGATACGATGAGAAAAAAATCAAAACACCAGAATTTAATTTATTGGGACTGGAACATTGCAATAAAATACAATAAAAGGCGATCAAATCATCATATCTGCCTCCAAATGGTATCAGTAAAAACACCAGGTCAGGGCGCAAAAATTAAACCCCGACATAGCCTCATATCTCAAAAAATGAAAACATGATGTATTTATTATTATTATTATGTCTTAATGTCATTATGTCATTAGGTCTTAGAAAATGTCGAGAACTGCAAACTTATTTTGTTTCTGTTTACAAATGTCAGAATGTTTTGTTACCATTTAAATAAAAATAAAGTAACACCCTATACATGTTCGGTATCTGTGTATTCGCTCTGACCTGGATGATCACCGTACAGGGTCAGTTTTACCATATAGTTAACATGGTAAATAAAAAACTAAAACAATACATTGTGGAATTGCACTTTTTTTTTTTGCAATTTCAAAGCATTTATAATTAGTTCCCATTTTCCAGTCCACTGTGGTAGAATGAATGATTTCATTCAAAAGTACAACTTGTCCCTCTAGAGATACTTAGAAATATACCCAAATACAATTAGTAGACCAATGAGCAGTCCCCCAAAGGTTATCCTCTAATACGGCTGACACCCCCTAATGTCCCGATCTTCCCCCTTTGTCTTTTTCCTTTCTTCTCTTGTTCCTTATTACTCTTTATAGTTATTATATGTATAGATTTGAGGAATATACGATATTCACCACCGGTGACATTGTAAGCTGACTTTATACCTATTGTAAGACTTCTTGTAATATTAGCACTCACCTGAATTCCTAGATGTAATGATTAAGATACTGATATTCAGGTGTTAGTGTCCTTTAGTTAATATAGTCAGCTCTCTGTGGAAATAACTAATATCATACGAGTTAACGTATAGCTGATGATAGCCTGTGTTCATTACTCATACTCTGATCGTAAGAGAACTTTATATTGTTATTATACTGTTATTGGAATATCGGAATGCTGGTGTACCAGATATAGACCAGCAACTGGACACTTACTGGAAGACATATTTGTTTATTGTATAATATAAGTGTTATTCTGTGAGTACTGGATTTAATATTGTTTTGTGTTACAATTCAATAAACATACATTGAAGGAAAAGTACAAGTTTTCCTGTAAAACACAATCCCTCACAATGTTATGTAGAAGGAAGAATAAAAATAGTTATGGCTCTGGGAAGAAGGGGAGGAAAAAACAGAAAAATGCCCGAGGGTGATAGAGGTAATATAATAGCAGCAGGAGCGCCCCCCGCAGGCTTCATTCTCCTGATATTCATAAAGGGTTTACTAACAAACTAAAAGATAATCAGATTCATATAATGTAATTAGGGGTAGGGGAAAGTGTAACAGTTATCAGGCAGAACTTACAAGGCATAAGGTCAACATCTCCACCAGTGACCCCAGAACAACCCAAGACAGGAGGTGTTGTCATAGGGATTCTGGACACCAGGACGGGGCTAAATAATTCAAATTGAACTTATTTTGTGTAAAGAAAATAGACATCAGTGTGAAGTAAATAGGATCTTTGTTAAACTGAACCTGTCAGCTCGTTCTACCCCCCTCTGCTATCACTACCTGTCCCTGCACCTTCCTAGCTGATCCCTAACCATCCCTGTCTGATCTAAGAATGCCCTATGAAGTTTAAGAAAAATGATTTATAACTTACAAGCAGCCTAAATCCGTAGACTGTAAAGGTGGGCTCCCGTGCTCCATTCTCCCCTCCTCGCTGGCTCCCAGCACACCCCGCTTGTGCTGTGCCACCTCTTTTTGAATTTCCTGCCTCCTTTGCTGCTATGATACACCGGAACGTCATATCTGGCCCGATGCATTGTGGGGCTGATCACATGGTGCAGCCCGGCATCGGCGCATGCGCAGTGCAGACATTGAAGCCGAGCCATAACACGTCATAAGCTCCACAATGCACAGGGCCGGATATGACGTTCCGACGTATCATATCAGCAAAGGAGGTGGGAATTTCAAAAAGAGGTGGCACAGCACAAGCGGGGTGTGCTGGGAGCCAGCGGGGAGGGGAGAATGGAGCACGGGAGCCCGACTTTCCAGTCTACAGATGGAGACTGCTTGTAAGTTATAAATCATTTTTCTTAAACTTTATAGAGGACTTTCAGATCAGACAGGGATGGTTAGGGATCAGCTAGGAAGGTGCAGGGACAAGACAGGTAGTGATAGCAGAGGGGGTTCAGCAACCTGACAGATTCCCTTTACAAATTACATTTAAGTAGAGGATCCTGTGAAAACGTTCTTCTTTCTGACTCTCTAGATTGTAAAATCTATATTAGTAAACATTTTTAGGCCATTCTTAATTGATATAAGGAGTCCTGGGTTCACAATCCCCATCTCTTGGTTAGAGGATAAATGTTTACTAAGATGTCACATCTGTTAACCTTGTGATTTTTTTTCTAATGAAGGGTTAATTCCCAAAATGCGTAGAAAATAAAAATCACATTAAATATATTTCTGTGAGTTGATAATTTCATCTAGGCGGGAGCGCGGTCTGAAAACCCTTTTCTTCTTAAACCACTTTGTTGAGGAGCCATCCTGTAAGATACAGGCGACCTAGTGGAGTGAATGTGTGTGTCTGTCTGGGTATGTGCTCGGTGTATACTTATCTGTGTGCTATGTGCGGGTATACCTATGTATTGTATTCATATGTGTATACATGTATGTGCTCAGTATATACATACATGTGCTATGTGTGTGTATACATATATGTGTGTGCTCAGTGTATACTTATGTGTGCAACTTATACAGGTGCATCTCAATGAATTAGAATATCATCAAAAAGTTAATTTATTCCAGTAACTCAATACATAAAGTGAAACACATATATAGAGTTATTGAAAACAGAGTGATCTATTTCAAGTGTTTATTTATGTTAATGTTGATGATTATGGCTTACAGCCAATGAAAACCAAAAGGTCATTATCTCAGAAAATTAGAGTAGGGATGATGAAGGGTCTGAGAGATAAAATATACCTAAATAGGTATCAGAGGCTTCACCTTGTGTGGTTGTGAGAGTCACAAGCACTATAAAAGCATATCACGGCTGCTGCAGTCCCCAGTATGGTGCATATAGAGTAGGGTGATGAAGGGTTAAAAACTGCACTGCTGTATTCCATGAGACATCAAAGGGTGAATATAATATTGATTTATTAGTCAATGCGTTTCAGGGCTCCCTGGCCCCTTCCTCAGGACAAATCAATATCATATTGCCATGTTTCAGGGCATTTCATGGATCCCTGACATGCGTTAACAAATAACTCAATATTGTATTCACCCTTTGATGTCTTGTGGAATACGGCAGTGCAGTTTTTAAACCCTTCATCCTCCCCACTTTAATTTTCTGAGATAATGACCTTTGGGTTTTCATTGGCTGTAAGTCATAATCATCAACATTAACAGAAACAAACACTTGAAATCAATCACTCTTTTTCTAATGACTCAATATGATATATATAAATCCTGGCAGCACAGATGAGGGTTTATAGGGTTTATTTATTTAATAGCCCAACAAACAAGCAAAATGCTGCTCATTCATCAGGTGATTGGATTGTTTATGGAGGAAAAAAAATCATTGTTCTCGGCAGCACATTGTCAGGTGCAAACTGCAGAAGAGCTGCCGATAACATGGTACTGTAGGGACAGATGGATCTGTGATTGGTCTGTGCTACCGGTCTGGCTAATCCTGTGTAAAGAGGCCACAAACAAGCAGTGAAGATCTTGTATATTGTAGATGGCGCTCAATTACCAGTCTGACCTCAGCACATGTAAATGTAACCTAAATGATGAGTGTGATGGAGCAATACGTGAGCATTTAGGGCCCCACTTTATCTAACACCGACCCGGTGTATACATTGGGTATCTGGATATAATGGACTAGTTACAGTTATTGAAGATTAATCGTATAATATTTTGTTTCTTCTTTCTAAACTACTGTAGAAGCTCGAGAAGCTGGATAAGGAGATTTATGAGCAACATGTAAGTAACATAAGGACATAACATAGTTCCGGCTCATATTCTCCTTTTACTTCTGCTGTTATAAATTATTATGTGTTATAAATCATATTTTTTTTAATCAGATAAATTTTTATTAAAAGGTGTGGTACATAAATATACGGTACAGCAACAATTACAGTATTTTTCTTTTTTCTTTGGAAGCCCCAAACAAAACCAATTCCCCTCCCCCCCTAAACAAACCCCCTCCCACCCCCCACCGTCCACCCCCCCCCACCCCCTCCCTACCAGACAGTATCCCGCAACACAATTTCAGTACAATCTTATGTAATAATATATATATCATATCATTAGAACAGTATATATCACACAATCCCGGTTTCTTTTTCACCCATAAACCATCCGGTCTAGCACATAACCAATGAGGAGGCGGAAAACAATCATCAGCATTGTTGAACTACCTCCGTCTCATCCACGGTTCCCATATACCTTCAAAAACTGACATCGTACTCCTTTTTTGGTATATAGCCTCCTCCAAACCCACAATATATTCAACCTGTCTAATATATTCCATCTTGCTTGGGGGCTCGGCCCTGATCCAGTATTTTGCTATCAGCTTTCTTGCCAGATATAACATTCTTGCCACTGCGATTTTATGTAGACTCTTCACTCTAATTTCTTCGACGTAGCCCAGGACACACACCAGTGGAGCCCTTAGGACCATACAATCATACGTCCTCTCTATTATTCCGATCACATCTCCCCAAAATGTTTGTAGTTTCGGGCAATCCCATATCATGTGTAAAATCCCCGCATTCTCCTGTCTACACCTCATACACTCCGACGTATTCCTCACCCCGATTCTACACAGGAAAGCAGGGGTCCTGTAAGCTCTGTGAATGAGAAGCAACTGCGACATCCTGCCAGGCTCGCTCAAAGAGAGCTTAGGGCCATATTCTAATATTGTATCCCACGTTTCATTTTCCATGGCACCTATATCTGCTTCCCACTTATCCCTTGCCTTGATAGGATGCCGCATCAACCCCACATGCAGAAGGTCCCCATAGATAGTGGATATTACGCCTCTCGTCACCCCTTCCATACACACGTAATCCAAAACAACATCTTTTTGAACAGCTATATTACCTATTTTAGCTTGTTTTTGAAATGCATGAGCAAAACGGAGGTACAAGAACTCATCTGTTGCCGGTACCGGAACTCCTCAACCAGAGACGAGAATGACTGCAACTTTCCATCTATCATCAATTGAGATACATATTTTATTCCCCGGGACTCCCATCTCTTTTGATCTCCCAATTTACAAATATCCCCTAGATTAGTATTGTTCCATATTGGAGTATACATCGTCAGCCCCGTAATTCCTCTCAGCTTTTTGATTTCCTTCCAAATTCTTTGGATCAGGCACAAGGTAGGAAACCTCACCCCCCGATTGCCAAAATCTCCGGCTTCCAAGCTCAATACCAGAGGGTGTCTACGCATGATATACTCCAACAGGGTTTGAATGGCATTCCCATTATCAGACGCCCACCCTCTTAGATGTTGCCCCTGGGCTACCAGAAAATAAATCCATGGATTAGGCAACGCCAAACCCCCCTCATCTTTTGGATGCTGTAAAATTTCCAATTTTAATCTAGGCTGGCCACCCCCCCATACCAGCTGCCTAAATATAGAGTTAATTTTTTGGAAAAGATCTCTCGGAATCCAGAGTGGGCGAATTGTGAAGCACGTACAGGAGTTTCGGCATTGGAATCATCTTGGCTAGATTAGTCCTGCCCACCACCGAGAGAGGTAGTCTGCACCACGCCTGAGCCTTATCCTTCAATTTAATCAGCAGGGGTGTTACATTCATTTTAATATAATCCGTTATTGGCAGAGATACTTGGATACCCAGATATTTGAATTGCCTCACTACCTCTAGCTTCGAGCACCCCACTACTTCCTCCCTATCTGCCTTATCTTCATCTACTAGTAAAATATTCGATTTTTCCCAGTTGATATGCAAACCAGGCATCTTACCAAAGGTCTCCACTACCCTAACTGCATGTCCCAAAGAGTCAGACGTATCTTGTAAAAATAGTAACACATCATCCGCATATAGCGCAATCTTCTCCTCCACTGGGCCATAAACAAAGCCCTTCACCTCCCTTGTTTCACGTATATGAGTGGCCAGAGGTTCTATTGCAACTGCGAACAACAGAGGTGAAAGTGGGCACCCTTGTCTAGTTCCCCTAGTAAGAGCAAACCTATCCGACCTCCCACCATTCACCCTCACTCGAGCCACGGGGAGAGAGTACAGCAATTTAACCCATGATATAAAACCTCGACCAAACCCCATTTTCTCGAGTACCAGCCACAGATAGTCCCACTCCACGCTGTCAAATGCTTTATGTGCATCCAGTGATATCACAGCCCTACGCCCCACGTTTTCCGCTGGTAGTTGTAGATTTAAAAATAATCTTCTTAAATTTATTGCTGTGGATTTGTGTGGCATAAAACCCGATTGGTCTGGGTGGATCACATCAGTAATAACACCTGACAATCTCCGGGCCAACACTTTTGCTAATAATTTTGCATCTACTGACAGCAAGGAAATGGGCCTATATGACTCCGCCTTTTTCCTATCCTTATTTTCTTTGGGCAAACCTACTATTGTGGCTTCTCTCATAGATTCTGGCAAACAACCCGTCCCCAAGGCCTCCTGGAAGACCACACAGAGTTTTGGTAGTAATATGTCTCTGAGCAGTTTGTACACTTCCGTGGGTAGACCATCTGCCCCCGGGGCCTTGTCACCCGCCATAGTCGCTAATGCTTCCTCTAACTCTTCCACCGTCACCTGCTGTCCCAGCCTTTCATTCTCCTCCTCCTTAATACCTGGAATCCGAACCTCATCTACGTACCTTTTTATTTCCTCCTGTGTGGCCGTCAGCCCAGAAGTATACAAGGTCTTATAAAAATCCCTGAATATGGTAAGGATATCACTTGTGTCCTCCACAACTGTTCCTTCTTTATTATAAAGACCGTATATATGAGCGGAGTCCCTCTGAGCCGCTGCCACCACAGACAGAAAATGCCCCACCTTTTCCCCATCCTCATAAAATCTTGCCTTCTGAAATTCCTGCTTCTTCCGAGTCATCTGTAGCTGGACCCTATCCACTGCCTCCTGCGCGTCCTGCAAACATGCTTGCGTCTCCGGTGAGGGCCGACCAATAGCCTCCTCTTCCGCTATCCTCAGTGCTTCAATCACCCCTCGTTCCTCCCTTCTACTTTCGGTTTTGCACCTAGATATATCCCGAATAAACAACCCCCTGAGATAGGCCTTCATAGCATCCCACACAACCCCGGCTCTGCACTACCCTCATTCTCCTGGAAGAATAGCTCCACCTCCTCTCCTATTTTTCCCATGTCAATCTTCTTCAACCAGCTTGGGTGAACCTTCCATTCCCCTCTGTGGCCCCCACCTCCTATTCCCATATTTAGCACAACCTCCAGTGGCATATGGTCAGAAACCACCTTCGGCAAATATTCCACCTTGCTGACCCTGTTGTCTAGATGTCCATTCCCCAGTGCGACATCTACTCTTGACATAGCTCTATGTGAAGCCGAGAAGCAAGAAAAACACTTCACCCCACTGTTTCTGACTCTCCAAATATCGATAAGGCCTAACTCCTTTATTTGTTTTGCGAACGGAGTCGCACTCCCTTGCCTTATTATCTGCCCCCGCCCTCTCCCTTCCCTATCCAGATCCGAATCCATAACATTATTGACATCACCGACTAGTAGGATAGGAATCCCCACCCTGCGTCTTGTCAGTTCCATGATTTCAAGTAACTTACTGTCTGAATATGGTGGCGGAAAATACACCGCTACCAGACATAACATTTGTCCATACACTCTGCACACCACACACACATATTGGCCATCCTTGTCCACTAGCACATCAATCTCTTCATACGGGACGGACGAATGGATCAGGACCGAGACCCCCCTTGCATAACCGGAGTATGTGGCATGATAGGCATACCGAATCCACCTCCTACCCAGGATTCCTCTCTTTTCCCTCGTCAAATGCATCTCCATCAGGCACATAATAGACGGTTTAAATGACATCAAATATCTCAGTACAGTCGCTCGCTTACTCCTATCCGCTAGACCTCGCACATTCCAGCTAATAATTTTTATCTGATTAGCCATAACCTATATATCTTGATCTTAAAACAATCCCCTTCCCACCACAGTGTTTTAGGTACTGTCCGATACCTCCTCCCTCCCCCATTCCCCCTCCCCCCCCTTGAACTCTCCTCCCATTATTTCCTCTCTTGGAAGAGTGGGGAAACTCGATCGACCTAGTCCCCCTTACCCAGTAGCGTAGCTAGCGGGGGCAGGGGGGGCGAGCGCCCCGGGCCCCCCCCGACATCAGGGGCCCATTGTCCGCCCCCTGGGGGGCCCCCATGCCCAGTGGGGGGCCCCCGTGCCCCGTGCTGCCAGCCGGCCGCCGTGCCGGCCGGAGAGGAGGGAGGACGGGACTTCCTGTCTTGCAGCTCTGCCCGCCCCTCCTCACCTCCTCCTTACAGCAGACGCACACGGGAGCCGCGGTGAGTCTGCAACGGCCCCCCCGCACCTTTAACAAGAGGTGTGTGAGAGAGGGGTGCTGAGGGTGTCAGGCTGTGCAAGGGTGATGAAGGATACAGGGAGGCTGGAGGATGGGATCTGCAGGGGGACAGAGAATGGAATCTGCGGGGGGACAGAGGATGGAATCTGCAGGGGGACAGAGGATAGGATCTGTAGGGGGACAGAGGATGGGATCTTCAGGGGGACAGAGGATGGGATCTGCAGGGGGACAGAGGATGGGATCTGCAGGGGGAAAGAGGATGGGATCTGCAGGGGGACAGAGAATGGAATCTGCGGGGGACAGAGGATGGGATCTGCAGGGGACAGAGGATGGGATCTGTAGGGGGACAGAGGATGGGATCTTCAGGGGGACAGAGGATGGGATCTGCAGGGGGACAGAGGATGGGATCTGCAGGGGGAAAGAGGATGGGATCTGCAGGGGGACAGAGAATGGAATCTGCGGGGGACAGAGGATGGGATCTGCAGGGGGACAGAGAATGGAATCTGCGGGGGGACAGAGGATGGGATCTGCAGGGGGACAGAGGATGGGATCTGTAGGGGGACAGAGGATGGGATCTTCAGGGGGACAGAGGATGGGATCTGCAGGGGGACAGAGGATGGGATCTGCAGGGGGAAAGAGGATGGGATCTGCAGGGGGACAGAGAATGGAATCTGCGGGGGGACAGAGGATGGGATCTGCAGGGGGACAGAGAATGGAATCTGCGGGGGGACAGAGGATGGGATCTGCAGGGGGACAGAGGATGGGATCTGTAGGGGACAGAGGATGGGATCTTCAGGGGGACAGAGGATGGGATCTGCAGGGGGACAGAGGATGGGATCTGCAGGGGGACAGAGGATGGGATCTGCAGGGGGAAAGAGGATGGGATCTGCAGGGGGACAGAGAATGGGATCTGCGGGGGACAGAGGATGGGATCTGCAGGGGGACAGAGAATGGAATCTGCGGGGGGACAGAGGATGGGATCTGCAGGGGGACAGAGAATGGAATCTGCGGGGGGACAGAGGATGGGATCTGCAGGGGGACAGAGGATGGGATCTGCAGGGGGACAGGGGATGGGATCTGCAGGGGGATAGAGGATGGAATCTGCAGGGGATAGAGGATGGAAACTGCAGGGGATAGAGGATGGACACTGCAGGGAATAGAGGATGGAGAGCGCAGAAGGATGGAGAGCGCAGGAGGATGGAGAGCGCAGGAGGATGGAGGATAGAGAGTGCAGGAGGATAGAGAGCGCAGGAGGATGGAGAGCGCAGGAGGATGGAGAGCGCAGAAGAATGGGGACTGCAGGAGGATGGGGAGTGCAGGAGGACGGAGGACAGGGAATGCAAGAGAGGATGGAGGATGGAGAGCGCAGGTGGATGGAGCGTGCAGGAGGATGGAGGGTGCTGCAGGATGGTGGATGGGGAGTGCAGGAGGATGGAGAGCGCAGAAGGATGCAGCATGCAGGAGGATGGAGGATAGAGAGCGCAGGAGGACAGAGAGCGCAAGAGGATGAAGAGCGCAGGAGGATGGAGCACACAGAAGGATGGCAGGAGGACAGAGAGCGCAAGAGGATGAAGAGCGCAGGAGGATGGAGCACACAGAAGGATGGCAGGAGGACAGAGAGCGCAAGAGGATGAAGAGTGCAGGAGGATGGAGCACACAGAAGGATGGAGCGTGCAGGAGGATGGAGGGTGCAGGAGGATGGAGAGTGCTGGAGGATGGAGGGTGCTGGAGGATGGAGGGTGCTGGAGGATGGAGGGTGCTGGAGGATGGAGGGTGCTGGAGGATGGAGGGTGCAGGAGGATGGAGGGTGCAGGAGGATGGGAAGTGCAGGAGGATGGGGAGTGCAGGAAGATAGAGGATGGGGAGTGCAGAAGGATGGAGAGTTCAGGAGGAGAGTGGCCATGTGGCCCAATTCTTAGGGGCGGCAGCTGCGGCAAATTTTTCCACCGCCCAGGGCGCCACAAACACTTGCTACGCCACTTGGGGTGGCACGAGAATTCTCTGACAGCACCCCCCCCCCCCCCCGCTCTTCACATGGGGGCCCTGGGTGCAGATCTCGCCCCCGGGCCCAGAGCGGGCTAGCTACGCCACTGCCCTTACCACAAACTAGTTCTTCGTTTGCTGTGAAACACCCGCAGAACCCTCAGCATCTTCCCGCCTTAAGTAAATAAACATCCCCATTTTGCAAATAAACTCTGTTAGCTCAATGAAAAAACATCATTATAACATCAGTAGAACATCAGTATAACATCATTGGCCCTCTCACTTCACATCCTGTAGGGAAAAGTAAAGTAAAAGAACGAAGCACAACAGTTGCGCAGCATGTGAGAGGGCCAGACACATCACTAGAACCACACCAACAACAGTCTAGCCTTAAGCGGATCATCCGCCTACCCGACCTCTTCAGTCTGGGTTCTGGACACTCAGCTTCTTGTTATTCCTTTCAAGCCAGTCTATGACCTCTTCCGGCTCTTGAAAAAAGTGAACTTTCCCCAACGCTACCACCCGCAGCTTAGCCGGGTATATCATTGAGTATGTGAGTCCAATGTCCCTCAATTTCCGTTTTGCTTCCCAAAAGCTCATTCTCATTTTCTGTACCACAGGAGAATAATGCGCATAAATGGAAATATTCTGACCATCGATGGTTAAATCTTTTGCGCTCCTAGCTTTGCGCAAAATGGTGTCTCTGTCCCGGTAATTCAGAATCTTAGCTAGCATGGCCCGGGGAGGGCTCCAGGAGGCGGCGACCTTGCAGGGACCCTGTGGGCCCTTTCCACCACAAACATTCTGGACAACACATCTGCTCCAAATTTCTGCTGGAGCCAAGCCTCTAGATATTCACAGGGCGCTGATCCTTCGGACTTTTCTGGAATCCCCACAATTTTTATGTTGTTTCGCCGTAAGCGATTCTCTAGGTCATCGTTCTTATTCATAACCTCTTGCAGCAGTTTATCAAATTGCTTTTGCTGTTTCTGCATTTTATTAATGTCATCTTCTGCAGTACCAACCCTTTCTTCCACTTCTCCCAGTCTGGTATTTGCTTTAATCATATCACTTTTTATATGACTAATCTCAGTCTGCACCCCTGTAACTCTCTGGGTCAGAACAGTCAGGGCTTCTTTGCAGAAATTTACTGCTGAGAAAATGTCTCTGAGGGTACCTTTACACGCGGCTACATTTCTAGGGTGCCTACAGGTAACTTACTGGTTGCAGTGAAATCATGGAGACATAGTTCTATCTTGGTGCTGTGTACAAATGGAATAATCTCTCCATCATTTCACTGCAACCAGTAAGTTACCTGTAGCCACCCTAGAAATGTAGCCGCGTGTAAAGGTACCCTGAGTGTGGGTTCTTGTGTGCTCTGATCTCCCCCCACCACTCCTGTAGTGCACTCATCTTGGGGGTCTCCCTGCAGCCCAGCCAGTGCCTCCATGCCCTCTCCCCCTTCTTGTACCTGCTCCATATCAGAGTCTCCAGCATCGGATCCTCTGTCCTCCTCACGTTCCTCCACTCTAGCAAACTGTTGCAGGCAAGCAGCTGCCGACATTCTCCTGGCGCATGCTTTGTTTGTCCGCGCCGCCTCCTCCTCAGCTGCGGCGCCATCTTGGATCCCGGCGGCCTCCACCGCGCCTAATTTTTTTTGCCTTCTGCGGGTCATACCCGCTCCCCCGGCTTTAGCGACAGGTCCCCCGGCGTCTCAAGGGTGTCCTGCTGCGATTCTGACGGAATCAGCGGCCCCGGTCTGCAGGGGTAACAGCTATCCAGCTATGTGTCGGCGGGAGAGCTCTCCTGCTGCGACCGCTCACATCCCTCGCTAGGCCACGCCCTGTTATAAATCATATAGAGAATAAACATGGACACCATAATGTTAGCCAGAGGACACAGAATAGTAGGCAGCATCTATAGGGTGGACACAGGGTGCACATGCATATCCTGCTGTGTATAACAAAGGACAGAGGAGCTGCTGTCAGATGTCAGCCACACTGATCTGTCATTTAGTCACTGAGGTGTCAGATGTCAGTCTCTCTGTTCAGTCCCTCAGTCACTGAGGTGTTAGTTGTCGGCATCTCTGTTGTGTCCTTCAGTCACTGAGGCGTCAGATGTCAGCATCTCTGTTCTGTCTTTCAGCCATTGAGGTGTCAGATGTCAGCATCTCTGTTTTATTTTTCAGTCACTAAGGTATCAGATGTCAGCATCTCTGTTCTGTCTCTCAGTCATTGAGGTATCAGATGTCAGCCTCTATTCTGCCCTTCAGTCATTGAGGTGTCAGATTTCAGCATCTCTGTTCTGTCCCTCAGTCACTGAGGTGTCAGATTTCAGCATCTCTGTTCTGTCCCTCAGTCAGTGAGGTGTCAGATGTCAGTATCTCTGTTCTTCTCTTCAATCACTAAGGTGTCAGATATCAGCACCTCTGTTCTGTCCTTTAGTTACTGAGGTGTCAGATATCATCATTTCTGTTTTGTCCTTTACACACTGAGTTATCAGCCTCTATATTCTGTTCTTCAGTTACAGGGGTATTAGATGCTAGCATCTCTGGTTTGTCCCTCAACTACTGATTCGTCAAATGTCAGCATCTCTGTTCTGTCTTTCCATTACTAAGGTGTCAGATGTCAGCATCTCTGTTCTGTCCTTCAGTTGTAGAGGTGTCAGATGTCAGCATCTCTGTTCTGTCCTTCAGTTGTAGAGGTGTCAGATGTCAGCATCTCTGTTCTGTTCTTCAGTTGTAGAGGTGTCAGATGCCAGCATCTCCGTTCTGTCCTTCAGTTACTAAGGTGTCAGATGTCAGCCTTGCTGTTCTGTCCTTCAGTCATTGAGGTGTCAGATGTCAGCCTTGCTGTTCTGTCCTTCAGTTATTGAGGTGTCAGATATTAGCATCTCTGTTCTGTTCTTCAGTTGTAGAGGTGTCAGATGCCAGCATCTCCCTTCTGTCCTTCAGTCACTGAGGTGTCAGATATTAGCATATCTGTTCTGTTGTTCAGTCACTGAGGTGTCAGATGTCAGCATCTCTGTTCTGTCCTTCAGTCACTGAGGTTTCTCTGGAAGGTTTGTATCAGTGGAGGAATGGAGGTGTCAGATTTCAGCATCTCTGTTCTGTTTTTCAGTCACTGAGGTGTCAGATGTCAGCATCTCTGTTCTGTCCCTCAATGACTGAGGTTTATCTGGAAGGTTTGTATCAGTGGAGGAAGGAATGAGACTGGGATATCAGCTTCCTGATATTTCTGTGTGGGAGCATTGTACCAGGCGTCCATCATTCTTCTCTATTTCTGATATATGACTTTCCTCTTCAAGCCAGAGTAGCTCAGAGGAGCAATATCTTAGGATGAGACACAGATCCCCTAATAATACATAAGACTTTATTATATGATCTTGTACATTGGGAGACATCTATGTTTCTAGAAGTTTCCTGGGTTCTGACATTTATTTTATTTTATTTTTTTGTAGCCGTATGATGAAAAAAAGGATGAGGAAGCGTCTCTCCAGGTAAATACAAGTCTGAGGAACAAGTGGAATCGCCCGGTGTAACAGGTCCTTTAGTCCTTATACGAGTCAGTGACGATCTGCAGATCTTTCCATACATTCCTATAGATAAGAGAAAACGTTATCATGCAGAATAATAGAAATACGGTGTGATGTATGGTCCCAGGTGTCAGACCCACAGTGAAGGCAGAAATAAATGGGCTGTCACGTTATTCTGTAACAATACATCTCCATATGTATTACAATCCAAGCAATTCTCCACTTTATTGTATGACTCACAGAACATGTTTCTGTATTTCTTCATTAGATTCATCTCCATCTTCCGCTGTTGTTCAGAAACTTCCGATTAAGAAGTGAGTATCCAGTATTTCCCTGAAAAGGACACTCTTCTCCCCCATATCCACCGACAACTTTGAGGTCATATTTTATCACTTTATTGTTTTTTTTATTTCTTGTGCTTTTTTCAGGCTCCACATAGAAGCCTATAGAGAGAAAAACACCACAATCTGACAGATCAGCAGCATCTTTAGACGCACAGCAGGCAGAGACGTCATGAAATCACATCCACTATGCTTGGACATTTAGACCGTGTTCACATGTAGTGGAAATGCTGCATTTTTCTGCTGCCTTTTTTTATGGCGTTTAACCGTCCAAACAACGTGGATGTGATTTCAAGAAAACTTCGCTTGTTGTGCGTCTAAAGACGACGCTAATCTCTGTGGTTTTGGTGCTTTTTTTCTCTAGAGGTTTCTATGTGGAGCCTAAAAAAAACACATGGGGAAAAAGTGCAATTACTTTTTAAGTGTGAATCAAAGCTTTTCTGTACTATAAAAAACACTTAAAAACACTGCTTTACATCTGCACCAAAAACACGAAAATACATAACAAATGCAATAATCAGAAAAGACTTTAATTGTATAGTTCGGTGCGGACACCAGCAAAAAACAAAAAATGCAATGTCTGCACACAGCCTAATAGACACAAAAAAGCAACATGTCATATAGTGAAGCTATATAAGACCTCGCCCCCAACTGTGTTTAAAACAGACAAGTGCAATCAATACAAAATTGGGCTACACTTGCACCAATGTTGAACATTAAAGGCAGAGTTCATCTGCAAGTTTGTCCTCAACTGGAATTGGGCTGAGGAAAATAATGGCAGAAGGTGAAGTTCCCAGCCAGAATCCTCCTGACAACCAGTGACAATAAAGTAACATTATACAGAGAGAGATATGAGAGAATGATATGTAGAGAGATGATAGAGAGTAGATTCATATAGTAGATAGATACACAGTTGGATAGATAATAGAGAGACGATAGAGAGAGTAGATTAATATAGAGAGTAGATAGATGTATAGATGGATACTGGGGCCCTCGAGAAGTAAGGTGGCACACACGCTGTCTGTGAGTGCAAGCAAAAAGGAGACCTGCTCACAGACAGCTGCCTCTCTCTCTCCTGATCTGCACTGATCTATGTGATGAGTACACAGAGATGATAGACAGAAAGTAGATACATGGATGGATAGATAGATGATAGAGAGTAGATAGATAGATGGGTAGCTAATAGGGGGCCGTCACACGCACAGATATCTTTAGCGATATTGTAAGCGATCACGTGCACGCGCAATCGCTTACAATATCGCTCACATCGCTGGTGAGATGTCACACAGACAGACTCACCAGCGATGTGGAGCCGCGATCTCGCTGGTAACTATGGTACACATCGGGTAACTAGGGCCGCGCGTCGCTTAGTTACCCGACGTGTACCATAGTTACCATCTCCCAGCATAGGCTCTGCCGCTGGGAGATCGTTCATCGTGGTGTTATACACCACGATGAAGCAGATCGTGGCATCGTTCATCGCTAGATCTGAGAACCGGACCTCAGATCAGCGATGTCACGATCAAGCGATTTAACATCGTAAATCGCTTGATTACATGCAACGATATCTTGCCCGATATCGCTTAAGCGATCAAAAAGGAGATCGCTTAAACGATATCGGGCAAGAAATCGTTGCGTGTGACGGCCGCCATAGAGAGATGCATAGGTTGATGTATAAATAGATAATAGGGAGATGATAGAGGGAGTACATAATAGATAGAGTAAATAGATATGATAGAGAGATGATAGATAAATAGAGATGATAGAGTAGTTTGATATAAATAAATAGAGATGATAACTACAAAAAAATTGTTTGGGCTTTGTCTTATTTTTGATAACCAGCAAAGGGAAAGCAGACAGCTGAGGGCTGCTATTATGAAGCTGGGAAGTCCATGGTTATTCGTCCCTTTACTGCCTAAAAGTAACAGCCTGCCACCACTTCAGAAGTGGCACATCACATTAAATGCTCCAATTCTGGTGCTTCACCTCGGCTCTTCCCAATTGACCTGGTGCGTTGGCAATCGGGGCAATGGATTATGGGTTGATGTCAGCTGTGTAGTGTCAGCTGGCATCAAACCCTGGTATTAGTAATGGAGACGGGTCTAACATATACCCCCATTACTAACCTAGTAGTTAAAAAGTAAAGAAAAAATACTAATTTTTTTTATTTCAACAAACACTCCCCAAAACTCTCTAAATTACTTTTTTATAAAAAAAAAAACCCATGCAGCTCCGCTGTGGTCCAGCGATCAGTCATAGCCCAAACATGTATATCTGAAAAAACAGCCTTCATCAATATAGGAGCAGGGAGACTAAAACTTAGAATAGACTCCTTTTAGAAAAGTCCTATTCACTCCTATGTAAAGCTCTACAGTAACTGGGGGCACTTCTGTAATTCTGCTGGGTGTGAATATTCCTGTAGCTCAGTCAGCAGATGTCTCTTATTTTGCAGATTTTTCTCTACACCCCATGCAATGTGTTTGCTCTATATCACTTTCACTCTCCTCTCTTGCTCTCGCTGTCACCATCATTTATTCTTCTCTATTGGACAGTTTGCTTGACTTCATAAAAAATGTCCACATCTCTGCTTGCTTTTACATATAGAAATCCCTCTTGACCTCGTCCTGCTGACACGTCACATTAGGGCAGGTAAAGGCTCTCAGCCCGGGGTTCAGGCCAGGAGATAAGCTGCTGTGTCTTTAACTGACACTGATACATTGTACTGACCCTGCAGCTGTGTCAGCAGAACTAGGTCAGGAGAGTATGGAGCCTCCACATTATGAAGGAGGCAGAGATGTGGAAAATGGCGACACAATCAGGGTGGGACATATTGGAGCAGGTGGGATTGTGCAATGTATGATGAGGAGCTATTGGGCTGCACAGGGCCCATACACTGTCCGTGCACAGAGGCCTCTTCTGTGTGTGGCCCCTGGACACAGTGAATGATAACATCTATTATAGAATGTGGCTCTGTGCACAATGGTGTCATGGTGTCTGTTTATGGCACTGGTGAACACCTCCGCTGGCTATTCTGCTGTGTTCAGTCATGTCAGAGTTTTGGGTATTCGGCTGGAATAGTGCAGAATTTCCCTAACACAGTGTGATCAGAAGCTTCTGAGTGTAAAGTCTGCTGGGATATATAGTGCCCACTCCCTGCCCTGTACTACAATCCTGGGGGTCGGGTCATTACCAGGTAACAATATGGGAGCTCCCTCTCTCTCCTCTAGTAATCATAGATCAGGATGGATTTCCTTATTGTAGGGAGGGAGGGGTGAAGAGAACCCCCATATACAGTAGCCCTAAAGAATAATAATATTTTATACCAGTATTGATTTCCAGCTAAAATAACATTAAATGTAGTAGATTAACACCGTGCTTCTCAACAATAAAATCCCATCACCTGCTGCCTAGATCCAACACCTCAGAATCCTTTCCCTCCCACTAACTGATCCAGTAGAGAGGGCGTCATTACACAACACATCTCAATATACCCGAACTTTGCTCTTAGAATAAAAAACATAAGAAATATATTGTAAAGTGGAGCCCCTGGAGTAACCCCTGGAGTAATGTCCTTACACAAAGACGTCGCATAAATTAGTCCAATAATGAACTTTAGATCTTGACAAATTCTGTATGGTTTGAAATATGAATGTGTCATAATGTTATAATGTATATTCAGGCTATCTTAGAATATGTAACATTTTGACAACTCACTTGATCTTTTTATGTAAATTGTCATTTCAGGTTTTTCTCCCCTGTTTTACTTTCCCGGTCTTACCTTTGTTTCCCCCATCCTATCCTAGCCTACCCCAATACCCACTTATTCTAACAAAAAACAAACAAAAAAACATCACCTGCCTGATGCCACCATCTGTCTAGCCTGTACCACCATCACCTGCCAAAAAAAATACCATCACCACCCTGATACCACCATCTACCACTGCCTGTACCATCACCACCGACAGAAAAAAAAAACCTGCCTAAAACCACCGCCTGCCGTTGCCTGTACCAACGTCACCTGCAAAAAAAAAAAAAACATCACCTGCCTGATACCACCATCACCTGGCCAAAGAAAGAAAAAAAAATACCATCACCTGCCTGATACCACCTTCTGCCATTGCCTGTACCACCACCACCTGCCAAAAAAGAAAAGCGTCAATGCATTTTTTCACTGCATTCCACTACAATAGCGTATCCATACAAAGCAGATTAATAGTGCAGCAATTCCTCATTGTGTGAATGCAGCCTTACAGTCAGGTGCTGATGAGCTGTGTTCTCACCCATTCCCCCCTGCTCCACATACTGTACCGCAGCCACCCCCCTCCCTCCTTATACTGTACCCTCACTCATACAACCCCCCCTCCCCCATTCCACATACTGTGCCGCAGCTATCTGCCTCACTCCTCATACTGTGTCCACACCCATCCCCCTCACTCCTCATTCTATGTCACAGTCATCCCTCTCATGAGGCATACCTCCTCCACACCCATATAATCCCCCCTCACTCCACATCTTGTACCGCAGCCATCTTTCCCTTACTCTTTATACTGGATCCTCAAATTTACCCTCTTGCTTCCTACACTGTCCTCCACATCCTGTATCTATACCCATCACCCCCTTGCACCATATTCTGTGTCCTCAAATCCCCCATTTGCTATTCATGCTGTCTCCACATACACTTCCCGACCCTCTCCTGCTATTTGCTCCTTTTACACCCCCCACCCTCTCCCCTGTTTGGTTCCCATAATACTCCCCCACCCTCTCCCCATTTGGTTCACCTATACTCACCCCACCCTCTCCCTCCAGTTTGGCTCACATATACTCCCCCCACCCTCTCTCCCCAATTTGGCTCACATATACTTCCCCACCTTCTCCCCTCAGTTTGCTCTTCATACTCCACCCAGTTTGCTCTTCACACTGCCTCCACCCACTTCCCCAGTTTAGCTCACATATACTGCCCCTATCCTCTCCCCCTAGTTTGTTCCTCACACTGCCCACATCCTCTCCTCCCCAGTTGGCTCCTCATAGTCCCCCATCCTCTCCTCCAAGTTTTCTCCTCATACTCCCCCCATCCTCTCTCCCCAGTTTGCTCCTCATATTCCCCCCCATCCTCACCCCCTCTAGTTACTCCTCATACGGATGGCGGGGAGACACCTCAGGTGCTGCAGCCCTATGGTTCCCCCCCTACCTGCACCTAAGGTAGATGCCCCGTTAGCCCCCCTAGATACACCACTGCATAATGGAACAGGGTTTTGGGACATTTTAGAGCAGTGGGGGTATATTATAGAGCAATGGGGGACATTATGGAGCAGTGAATGGACCTTATAGAGTATGGGAAACATTATGGGGTAATGAGGGAAATTATGGGGCAAGGGGGATCATTATAGGGCAATTGGAGACATTATGGAGCAGTGGGCAACGTTATGGAGTGTAAGGGACATTATGGGGCAGTTGGGAACATTGTGGCAGACATTATGGGGTAGTGGGGGACATAATGGAGTAGGGGGGACATTATGTGGCAGTGGGGAACAATATGGGGCAACGGGGGACATTTTGGGGTAATGGGGAACATTAGAAAGCATGGAGGATATTATGGGTCAGTAGTGGACATTATGGGGCAATTGGTGACGTTATGGGGGAGTGGGGGACATTATGCAGTGATGAGGGACATTATGGTGCAATGAGGGACATTATAGGGCAGTGGGAGACATTATGGAGACGTGGTGGACATTATAGGGCAGTGGGGAACACAATGGAGCAGTGGGTGACATTATGGGGCGGTTAGGGACATTGTGGGGGACATTAGTGGCAGTAGGAGGCATTATGGAGCAGTAGGTGACATTATGGAGCAGTGGAGGACGTTATGGAGCAGATGGGGACGTTATTAAGCAGTTGGGGACATTGTGGGGCAGTAGGGGACATTATGGAGCAGGGGGACATTATGGAGCAAGGGGAACATTATGGGGCGGTAGGGGTCTTTTCAAAGTAACCCCAAACTTTCACCACCATAGCACCACCATCATCTTCAGCTCCTTCTGGGGAGCTTACCGGTGTCCTCGTCTCCTCTGCAGCCCAGTGGCAGTTTGGTACAGACTCCACTGAAGCCTGGCACAATAGGGGGCTTCAAAGGGTGTGGTCCCAGTCTGCCCACCCCTAATGCCGGCCCTGGTAATCTGGATTGCGCTGCCTTCTTATCCCATATATGCATTGTTCATATTCGGTACATTATGTATAATCTATATATCATGTATATACTGCTTATATATTTTGTGTATGTATATACCTTATTTATGTCAGTACACTTACCCAATTATTTTCCTATTTTCAGCGCTGTACGTGAACAAGACCCTCTTGGGTTGAAACATCTTTACTGTCGCATTTTCATGCATGCCACTGTACAAATCGTGTACATCTATGAGTATGCAGTGAACCCTCTTACTTGCGTTGGTGGTATGAGGCAGCAGGAGTTGGTGGTGGTTTCAGGCAGCAGCAGGTGGTGGTGGTATTGGGCAGCAGCAGGTGGGGTGGAATCAGGCAGCAGCAGGTGGTGGTTGTATTGGGCAGCAGGTAGAGTTGGTGGTATTAGAAGCAGCAGGTGGGGGTGGTATCAGACAGCAGCAGGTCACGTTGATGGCACTAGGGAGCAGCATGAGGCCTGATACCACCATTGCCACCTGCTCTGCCTGACACCATCACTTGCTTCCAGATTCCACGAACGCCACCTGCATCTTCCCGATATCACCAACACCACGTACTGCATCCTAATACCACCAGTGCCAGGAAATGGAATAAGCATAAAAAATTATTTTAATTAAAATAAAAAATATTTAAATTTCCACCTTCAATAAAATTATCCTGTGAAAATATGAATTTTTGTAATTAATTATCTTTATAAGAAACTCGAGAAAGATGTGTGAGTCATTAGCTATTGCGGATAAGAACCTGTTTATTTTCCTCAGATCTTGCCACTTGGCTGTTTATGTAACTCAACTCCATTAATGCAGCAGTTACCGGTGACCACAGCTCAGCTCTAATGTCTACAAGGAGTCTGGGGCAGTCTAGGACAACGTCCTATCCCACCATTTGCTGAGGCTCCCACCTCCTTTAGTATTCCCTCCTCAGATTGGCTACTGTGTATACAACAGAACCGAAATACCGAAATAGTCTTAATCGCTATACTCGTGACAAGTACTTTGTAATACTGGCGTATTTGTTCCGAATAGCGAGTACAATGCAAGTCAATGGGAAATGCAAGTAGTTTTCTGCTGGACCCGATGAGGAGGTCTGGGGGCCTGAGGAGAAGGCTGAAATGGATGGGAAAGTGATGAAACTGCATGGGAAGAGCCTGGAGAATATGCCTGCATGCATTTTTGACTCACATTTGGATTCTGGGAATAAGGTTGTCACAGTATTACACCACTTTTACAGATTCACAAGAACACCTACATTTGGGTGGTCCCTCCCTCATTGAGACTCAGATAATAATATAATATTTATTCATTTATATAGCGAGTGGAATACATATTCCATAGCAGTTCATAATGCGCCCATTGTGGTGTTGGGCTTTACCCTCGTCTTCCTCCTCTTCTTGCCACACCACCTCTATGTCATTCTGTGGCTTTCAATTAAAATTTTCAGAGGGTCTGCAAGTGTCATGAAAACTGAGTTTGGAGAGGGCCCTGAGGTGGCCCAGTGACATACCTTTTGGAGGGATTGCTCTTACTTATACATTTGGGCGGTCTCTCCTTCATTGAGACTCAGATAGTGGAACACATGTTCCATAGCAGTTGAGAATGCACCCGTTGTGGTGTTGGTCTTTACCCTCCTCTTCCTCCTCCTGCCACACCACCTCCATGTCATTCTGCGGCCCTCAATTCAATTTTTCAGAAGGCCTGCAGGTGTCAGGAAATCTGAGTTTGTGGGGAGCCCTCAGGTGGCCCTGTAACAACTGTAACATACATTTGGAAGGGCCCTTTTCTATAGATTTGGGTGGGCTCTCTTCTGTACATTTGAGAGTGCCCTCACTTATTCATATTGTAGGATCCTTACTCACTCATTTAACTCATTTAAGGGCAGAGACTACAGAGAAGAAGGGCAAGCAACATGGAGTACAAGAAGGGAATAGTGACTTGACTACACAGCCTGCGAGTCTCAGCTTTGGCTTAAAGTGTAAATGTAATTTCATAAAAAAAATAATAATAATACTGCACTGGTTGTTAAAGGGAACCTGTCACCTAATCTATGGCCCCTAAACTATCACTACCTGCCCCTACAGCCTCTAACTAGTTCCCTAACCATCCCTGCCTGTCTTAATAGGGCTTTATAGAAGCTAAATAAACCCCTTTATAAACTTACATGTTTTGTGACCGTGGGGTGTTCTTGTCAGGAAGACGGTGTCTCCAGGGCTGCGCTCCCCCCGCCTCGCTGCATTCATAACGCCCCAATGGGCGGCATTATTGATTTGAAGAGCGGTGGCGCCGATTTGAATCTTCCCGCCCCGCTCTTCATGACGCGAGGCCGGCGACCGCGTCACTTCCGGCCCGCGCATGCGCAATACGGCGGGAGGAGGCGACGCTGAGTGCCAGGCGTCGCTAGGCAACGATCGGGAGCGTCTTTGGAAGGTGAGTATTGGGGCCCCCCTCCCAATACTCAACATATATATGTGTGTGTAATCCACATATATGAATGGATTACACACACATATATATATTTGCACTTTGATTAGGCATATTTCATATATATATGTTTTAACCAACTTCAAATAAAAGGATAAAAAAGAAGAATTGGTTTCTGACAAAATCTCTTCATATGTCATTAATCCGTAATTAATCTGTATATTTATACAGTAGATGCATTATATATATATATATAATATATATGATGCATCTGCTGTATATATACAGTATATATATATATATGATGCATCTAGAGATATGATGCATCTATACACTTGTGTATATATATATATAGATTCATCATATCAATAGCTGCACCATATATATTTACACTGTATATATACAGTAGATAACATATATATACAGATTAATTACGGATTAATGACATATGAAGAGATTTTGTCAGAAACCAATTCTTCTTTTTTATCCTTTTATTTGAAGTTGGTTAAAACATGTGAAATGGACTAAGGGTGAGTGCCCACCGGACGTTTTTGCTGCGTTTTCTGCATGCAGTTTACCATTGGTTTTATGGTAATTTATGCTACTTTGTTCCTGCTGTTTTGATTCCCAGCAAAACCAATGTGTTTCACAGAAATGTTGTGCCCACACATTGGTTTTGCAAGTGTAAAGAACTGTCAAATACCTGCGTTTTTGGCGCCGATGGAGAGAGATTGACATGTTAATTATTCCTGCGTTTTTGCTGCAGTCAATGGCAAAAACGCAGTAAAAACACGCAAAAAACGCGCAAAAAACATGCAGAAAACACAGACAAGATCATAGCTAATCTCCTGTCAAGGACTCTAGGATCCTCAGGTTTTGCTGCGTTCAGGACTGCTTAAAAAACATCCTGTGGGCACATACCCACATACGTTTTGAGGAGTACCTCTTAGGGTGAGTGCCCACATAGTGGTTTAGTGACGTTCAAATCGTCAGTAAACCGCTGGAAAATTCAAGGAGCCTAGACTCCTGAGCTCAGAAGTCTTCAGCGGTTTTCCGGCGTTTTTTTCCAGCGTGTGCACAGCGTTTTTCAGTCGGTTTTTCCAGCGGTTTTTCCGGCGGTTTTCTATGGAGGATTTTTTTCATGGAACCGATCAAAAACCGCTGAAAAGAATTGACATGCTGTATGCTGCTAAACCGCTGGAAAACCGCTCAACCGCGGGCAGATCCGCTCTCATAAACCGACTATGTGTGCACAGCGGTTTCTAAATTACATAGGGTTACATGTAAGTCCTAACGCTGCTTAGGATTTACATAAATTTAAATAAAACCTATGCTAAACCGCCGGCGGTTTTCGCTGCTAAACCGACGTAAAACCACTATGTGGGGTGGGCATACACCCTAAGTCCTCAGCATAACATTAAAAACAGTTCCATACACATATATACAATAAGCCCCACCCACATGCACAAGTGTTTAAATTAAGACATCAGGATAGTTAACCCTACTTTCGTCAACTCAAGAAGTGAAGCCAATAGACTCATATACAAAATCATTGTTCCACAAATTATGCATAGTATTAATGTACTAATATATAATATAGTCTCAATACAGAGTTTGAAAAACTGGGCACTACCCGTGTTAAACAACTTAGGCAGATTCAAAAAATCCTTGCTGACTGAGGGTTTTCTACCAAAGGAGGTGCTCACTTAGGGTATGTGCACATCAGTCGTTTTGTGGGCTGCTTTTGGACGTTTTCCGTCGGCGTTTTCCGCTCAGTTTTATGTTAATTTATGTTAATCCTATCCTCCGGTTGGATTAACATGCTAGTCAATGGATTTTAGAAAACTCTGTCTTCACTAGAACGGTTTTCTTCTGGTCGTTTTCAGTCAAAACTGAGTTTTTCCACCGGTTTTCCAAAAATAGAGCAAGTGACTTCTTTCCACCGTTTTTCCAGCGGTTTCAGCTGATCAAGTGCACAAAAAACTCAGTTTTCAAAACCGCCGAGAAAACCGCCGAGAAAAACGCTGTAAAACCGGGCGGAAAACGAGCAAAAAACGAGCAAAAAACGAGGACACTGCTGAGCACAGAAAACTCAGTTTCTGCCAGTGTCCACCGGTTCCCGGTCGGTCTGCAGAAATGCAGAACCGACTGATGTGCACATAGCCTTAATGTAAGTGCACAATGTAGTTAAAAAGAAAAAAGACAGTGGCACTCACCGAGTTGATCTTCATAATTTATTGCGGTTTTCAACGGAACATTCCGGAGGAGCAAGTGGAGGGGGAGGGAGGTGCGGGAGCGAGGACGACGGCAACCGTTTCGCGACTCAGCGGCCGCTTCTACGGATCCTGACCCGTAGAAGCGGCCGCTGAGTCGCGAAACGGTTGCCGTCGTCCTCGCTCCCGCAGCTCCCTCCCCTCCACTTGCTCCTCCGGAATGTTCCGTTGAAAACCGCAATAAATTATGAAGATCAACTCGGTGAGTGCCACTGTCTTTTTTCTTTTTAACTACTATAATATATAATATATCTTTATCATTTTATTGTTTTTTTTCAAATGTATTGTTTTGTTCAATCACGTTACAGTGAAATGGATATATTTCATGCGCGATCTATCAATTTTCCCACTGAAAACATAAAATAAAAAAAATTAAAATATTATATTTTTTATTTTTATTTTCTCAGCGGATTTGGTCCAAAAATATGTCTAAACATATGCTGACCTAATAAATCAACCATTCCCATGCGATTGCGAAGGTCATTGCTGGCTACAAAAATAGAGCAAATTTACTGGAAGGTAAAAATTCTTTAAATAATCCGAAGAACAAAGGATCAAATATTTCGGGTGACATTCCGACTTTTGTAACCCCGTATAGCATTGATTATGGGAACATAAAAGCATTGATTGATAGTCATCTGCCGATGCTATATCAAGATCAGAAACTACGCCGTATTCTAGCTAATGGGTGGAGAACAGTTGCCAAAAAATCATGTAGTATTGATAATATGATTTCTCGAAGCACTTTTTGTAGTGAACCCAGCAAGAAGCCAGTATGGTTAAATCAATTTCCAGCACGAAGTGCCTTAAACGTCCGCGCTGCTGCCCAAGGAAAACCAGACTCACCAGGATATCAGGGATAATGTAGCTTTATTACTCCAATGCGTTTCGGAGCCCCTCCTGGCTCCTGCTCCTCCGCATCCAGCAACACAAAGAACTTTTTGTAGTGAACCCAGCAAGAAGCCAGTATGGTTGACCCACAAAGGGTCTTATAAATGCGCTGGCAGAATATGCAATCTTTGCCATCGCATTGAGATCACAAACTAGGTTATGAATAGACTAACTAACAAAAGATTTGAAATAACATCACTGGAGGAAGCCGGAAGACGCTGGATGAAGATGGAGGAGCGCGATGGCGGCGGCGGGACAGCGGCAGCGGGACAGCGGAGGGATAAGTATACTAATCTATTCCTTTACAGGATTGCTACCCAAAGGGGGGGGGGCCCTGTATACTGATGGGGGAGGGCTGCTGTATATACCTCTGGGGCTGTATATACCTCTGGGGCTGTATATACCTCTGGGGCTGCTGTATACTACCTAAGGGCTGCTGTATACTACCACTGGGGCTGCTGTATATACCTCTGGGGCTGCTGTATACTACCTAAGGGCTGCTGTATACTTATGGTCTTATCAACAAAAAAAGTTACTGGATTTTTAAACTTGACATGTTAACCTCTCAAGGGTTAAATTTAACTATAGATAATGTGGTCAGCTAGTGCTTTCTGTTCTATTGTTATATACTTTTATATATGAAACTTTTTTATGCTGATCATTTTCATATATATCAATCTCCTTTCTTAGTTTTGTGTCTTAACACTAGAAGTCCCAGAAATTTCGAGCTTCCCCCTGAAGTCCCGAAAGAGGGTCAAATGACCCTTAGTCCAAACTGACAACTCTGATGGCTTCAATTAGCATCCTTTCATTTGCATATGTGGCCTAAAATCCTTCAGGTCATTCGACCTGTCTCTGGGTTCCAAAATTAGAAATATTAAATGACCCCTCTCTGGGACTTCTAGTGTTAATGAGGTATGTGTTTCCACTTTTATTGATATAATGGAATTTTATATGGCAACTTTTATAAAGGTTTAGACCTTTTATTAGTGTTATATTAGTACTTTAGTGTTGGTTTGTTGGCTTGCTTCCAGCACACAAAGGGTACTATGAGATCACATAATTGTTAGTCTACTGGTCCGCTGCCCCTATAAATTGTCACTTCCCCTTCTTATTTCTATACAACCTGAGGAAGGTAGCAGGCCGCTACTGAAATGCATCGTGGTGAATAAAGGTTTGTACCTGCACATGTTAACTGAGTGGTTTATGTGCCCTAGGGCTCCATATAGACTGCTGTTTTTCTTTCTCCAAATTCACCAGGAGAGCACATGATGGTCCAGATCCAGGACCTAGGAACTGTACAGAATGCCGCAGCCGTGCAACCACCAGCAGGCGAAATAACTGTCTCTGCTATTACCCTACCTGCTGTGATAAGTTTGAAATATTCACTAGTTTCCTACTCCTGGCATAATGGATATGGACTGGGTGCATGCATAGAAAGGATAACACCAGACACGAATGGTCAAATGTAACCTTTCCTTGGTTGGCTATGGCACGGCTCCAAGTGAAGATTATTTAAACATGCATGAACTTATATAAACTCAGTAAGGGGCTCTGCCAGCTTTACAATGGTAATACTCATTGGTTAGTAAGTTGGGTAATGGGCTAATCCATGGGCGGATCCATGAGGTCATCATGATTGGCTGGTCCGTGAAGTCATCAGGTATCTCTACGTGACGTGTCGCTCTGTGATTGGTCAGTCCTTCTATGGAATTCAACTTCCTCCCAGAACTCCCTTGTACAACAGGATGTAGTCATAGTTCTTGCAAATCAAGACATGGTGTGATGAAACGGGAAATGACAGCCATCTTTTGAGCTAAACAAGCTTATGCAATGTAAAATAATACACTCTATGGGTCGTTTCTCTCAACCCCTTATGTCTTAAGGTTAATTAAGAATTTGATCATATGGCTCTCCTCAACAACTTATCCTGTCTGTGTCACGTCAAGGCGGGTTTCGCGCAGTTCCAGTGACTGGGGCAGCAAAAAGTCACCGGAGCTGCATGTAGGCAGGCACCTCTAGATGACCCCAGGGGAGTAGCTTTGCCTGCCTTCCCCGCCGTGCATATGATCAATGTGATTGGCTATTGAACGTCAAACAGCCAATCACAGTGATTATAGTATTGCACCAATGACATTTGGTGCAATACTGAAATCCGGCTATGGCTGGTGCTGCCTTAGCACCGGCCATTGGCTGGAGAACTGTGACCTCGATGTGCCGCCCCCAGATCTCATTGGAGTGGGTGTCCATGTGACGCCAGCTGACCAATCAGATGGGGAGGGGCGGTGAGATTTGTGGGTGCCCTCCCTCCTCAGCCTCATCCCATCCGTAGAGGTTGAAGAGAGAGGCCCCTGCGGCTGCCGCCACCACCGACTGCCTGACTTGCCATCCGGTAATCACCTCCCCTGCCTCCGATCTCTGCCACTGGCGCTGCTGCTGCTGCAGAACCTCATTGTCCCCTGGTGCAAGTACTACCCCCGATCTCTGCCGCCAGCCACCACTGCTGCTGCTGCAGCACTTTATTGTCCCCTACTACAAGTACTGCCCCCTGCCCCTGATCTCTGCAGCTGCTACTGTTGCTGCAGCTTAGTGTCCCCTGCCCACTGCTCTCCCTCCCTGCCCGCTGCTCACCCCCCCACCCGCTGCTCACCCCCCTGCCCGCTGCTCACTTCCCCTGCCCACTGATCACCTCCCCTTCCGCCGATCACTGCTGCCACCACCGCTGTTGCTGCTGCAGCAGTGCCGCTGCCACTGCTGCTGTAGACCTCAGTGTCCCCTGCTGCCGGTAATACTGCCCCCTGCCCCTAATCTCTGTCACCCCCACTACCGCAGCTCATTGTCCCCTACCCGTTGCTCACCCCCCCTGCCTGCTGTTCACCACCTGCGCCCGCTGTTCACCCCCCTTCCTGCTAATCACTCTCCCGCCCTGTGACCTGCTGCTGCCACCGACTCCTGCATTTTCCTCTGCCCCTGCCTGCCTCCCCCCCGCATTTGACAGCCTCCGTCATACCCCCCCCGCACCTGACAGCCCCCGCCTTACACCCCCGCACCAGACAGCCCCCTACCTTACACCCTTGCACCTGACAGCCCCCCGTGTGTAACTTGGCTGGCCTCCTCTGCTCACTCTCTCCACCTGTGCTGTCATCGGGAAACCCTTGATCGACTACCGCTGTTCCTCTCTCCACGGTGCCGGGCTCCCTGGTGAGTGACTGCGCAGATGCCCGGGAGACTGAAGTCTCCACGGTATACGGGTGTTCTCTACTGGGCCTGGTGCTCTCCAGTAGACTCGGACTCCGGTGTCCGGTATGTGGTTTGGGTGAACCTAACACTGGCTCCTCGGTTCCCACTTTGCTCTTTCTGTTCTCCTCGCCTTCTGACCCCACTCTTGGGCCTTGTAGGACTGCTTGAAAGCTGTTCAAGGTCACTGGCTTGGTCCTAACGCAGCACCAACCACCAGTATGTCTTCACAGCTCTTGTAGCGTCTGCACACTCTAACTAACTCCACCCACAGCATCAGTATCTATAGGGGATCTTGCCTAAGGGCAGCAAGTTGAGCTCCCCCTACTGTGCTAGGGTGGAAGGTGTTGTTCGTGTCCATGTACCCACTGTGGAAACCCATTCGTGCTGTAGGTGAGTCTGTGGTTACCTGTGTGAGCAGAGCGCCACACTTTCCCCCCTAGGTAAGGTCAGTACTCTTGGACTGAGGAACAATTTTTGGTTAACATTCACATATATATTTTATAACAGGTAACATATTTACAAAGACTCAAAATAAAAAATTTACAAAAAACACTGAAAAATGGCAAAGCAGGTCCATATGGTGCTATTCCATCCACCGCAGGCTGGGAAAAGAAGTTAATTGTCACACCAGTTCTGTAACTATGGTCCTTTTTAATTTGAAAACAAGGGAAAAGATTGTTTTGAAGAGTCTTTACAGTAGTCTCTGTAAGCTTCGGGAAAAAGGATAAGGTTTTTCAAAAGTTCAACAAAGTCTGATAAAGTCCTTATCATACCTTGTACAGTGGTGGTCAGTACCTGGGACACTACATATCAGTGGTTCCCAGTGAAGCACAGTTTGTTTGGCAGAATCATTTTCCATCTCCAGAGTCAATAGATAAGTCTTTCTCTTCCATAGAGTGTAAGCTCTTATGGTCAGCTAAGTCCCCTCTCTCACTTGTAAAGAGTAAGCTCTTATGGTCAGGTTTCTCTATTTCCCCTTGTCAGGATTTCTGGCTTTTCAAGGCTACCTTCACTATTGCTTGCCCTCTGTAAAGATGGAGATTACAGTTTCACCATGTCTACGTGTTTCCTGCCCTTCCTGCTTTATAAGTTCAGTCCATTGTCCTGACCAGTTCTTGAGTATTTTGTTCCTCTGCTCTTGCTCAGCTGTTTAATCATCTGCTTCTGTTTCTCAGTCAAGCTCTGCATTCCAGCTTGGCAATGACACGCTTTGTGCTCTCCTGTAGCTATAGTGTGCCTTCCAGGAACCTACCTGCCGCCAGCTTTGTACGGACCTGTGCGTCTCATGTAAGCTTATAAACTGTGTGCTATTGTTGTGCTTATTGCAGTGCATTTTCCAAGACTGTTCCGAGACTGTATTTACTAACTACACTGCATAGCTTTATTTCGGGACTTTTGATTACCTACTGAACTTGTTTTTTGGACTATACAGTACATTAAAGGGAACCAACCACCCCCAATGACCCCCCCGGACTATTAATATCAGTCCCTACACACAGCACATAGATGTGCTGCACTGATTTTTGCTAAATAAACTGGTTTGTGAAACTAAAGATAATGATTTTTAAAGTTTAAACCGAAACGACGGTTGGGCGGTACTTATCTGTGGAAACCGACGAGATCTGATGCCAATCATCTTCCCTGTCTCCCCTCGCCGCAGTTCTGGCCAGCCCTTTGTGCAGCGTCACAGCCCTGTGCACGGGCTCGCATGCCCGTGCACACGTCATCATCTGCAGCCGGGAAGCGAGCGCGCGCTCTGTCTTCCACAGCCGAGCGCAGGAAGTCAGAGCGCGCGCTCGCTTCCCGGCTGCAGATGATGACGTGTGCACGGCATGCGAGCCCGTGCACAGGGCTGTGACGCTGCACAAAGGGCTGGCCAGAACTGCGGCGAGGGGAGACAGGGAAGATGATTGGCATCAGATCTCGTCGGTTTCCACAGATAAGTACCGCCCAACCGTCGTTTCGGTTTAAACTTTAAAAATCATTATCTTTAGTTTCACAAACCAGTTTATTTAGCAAAAATCAGTGCAGCACATCTATGTGCTGTGTGTAGGGACTGATATTAATAGTCCGGGGGGGTCATTGGGGGTGGTTGGTTCCCTTTAATCAATGTGAACTGTGTACTAGGACTAAAACTATAAGTTGGCCTCGATCAAACTGAACTATATGAAAAATGATCTAAGGACTTTTCAGTAAAGGCCTTGCAATAAATAGAGCTATTGCTCTCTGGACTCATACTGCTGCTGGCCACACTTTTGTGTTTGTATTATTTTCTGTATTGTTTTGCTTGTTTATTTGTGCACAATATATACTTTTGAACCACAACCTGTCTCTGGTCATTGCCCTATGCTATCAGATTCTTCGAGTTTCCTACAAAAGTATTACACCTCCATGTAAATTTCCAGTATTGAAATTAAGTGCAAATCAAATTTTGGGGGAAAGTTCAGAAAAGTCTGCAAAAGATGCACTCATCTCTCTGTTTATAGGTTTTAAGATCTCCTGAAACTTGGACCGTATATAGATTTTGGTATATATAAACTATGCTGTTTATTTCCACTCCTACAGTAGATGGCGCTTAAGTAATGTTCTAAAGAATATCTGTCCTGGAATGGTAGAAGTGGAATAAACTTTTATCTTTAAAAAATTAGGTAAATATCGGATTGAACATACAGTGCTACAAAAAAAGTATTTGTCTCATTTAGCACTTTAGTATTTCAGATCATCCAACTTATTTTCATATAAGTACCCCAAGAAACACAAAAATGCAAACCCATACGTTAATACATAATTTTATTAATCAATATGGTAATTCAATGCACATTGATATATATATATATATATATATACACAGTACTGTGCAAATTAATTGGGACAAAGCAAAAAAACATATTTTTGTATATTTAATAATAAAATGTTATAATGCACTGTTACATACTAATTTTAAGAAATATGTCCTTATTTAGCAGATGTGAAATTTTAACTGTGTTTTGGCTTTTGCTTTTTCATCCAGTGCACAGCGCACATTTCCTGTGCGCTGGGTGAATACGCATGCGTTCAAATGCAACCGCGTTTTGCATTGCATTCTGTATTGCGTTTGCATGCGTTCACCCATAAAAGTCTATTGGTGCGGTACCACATGCATTTCTATGCGTTAATGCCGCTGAAAAAAATGCATTGCAGCAAAACGCAAATCGAACGTGATGTGAAAAGGCCCTTAGTCTGACTGATCAGTAGGGGGAAAGTGCGACCACTGAAAGTGCCCTGGTTTTCCGCCTGAAAATGCAACACATAAATTATAAAAGGAATGAATCCATGTACGGCAATGTAAAAATTACTTGCTGGTCATGTGTTCAGTTTTTTTTCAGTTTTTTTTTTTAACTGGGTGTCCTGAAGTCTCTTTCATCTGAATTAGGGACCTTTTACATCAGTGTTTTTTGCTGAATTGCGGCAGATCCAGCAGATTTTGCTGCATCTTCCGCCTAACGGCCGACTTCCTGTAAGCACCATTCATTCTCTAGGGGACTTGCGGTCAGGTGCGGCAAATGTGGTTTGCCAGATCTGGCACTTGTGGCAAGTAAGAAAAAAAGCTGTGTTTTTTTTTGCCTGCCGCAAGTGCCGGGTCCGACAAAGCCGCACTTACCGCACCTGACCGCAAGTCCCCTAGAGAATGAATGGGGCTTACAGGAAGTCGGCCGTTAGGCGGAAGATGCAGCAAAATCTGCTGGATCTGCCGCAATTCAGCAAAAAACGCTTACAGTAGTCAGGGGGTTCACAAATATCAGAAAGCCCGTAGCTTTGAGATAGTAGTGAAGACCTTGATACACATTAAAGTAAAGTTGGCTAAACCCGCCGATATGTACAGGTTGCGCTGACAGTCTAATATGTGTGGGGGCTCTAAGTGATGATTGTCGGGGTAGATAAGGATCCAGCATGTCCGATTACCGGCTGTCGATCCTTTTGTCCTCTAAGTGATTTGCTGCAGCTACCTATAATATTTTAGGGGCTTTAGTAAATTAATTGTTTGGCTGACATTCAGCTGTATTTTTAGTCCAGCTCCCTTACCCTATAATGTTTTAGGGTCAAGTCAGTTAAGTTAAAGATTACAACATTCACATGACTAAATCACCAGAACCAACGGCAATACTATAAGGGTACCTTTACACGCCGCTACTGGAGGATGGATACAACCCGCTACTTCACGTGCATGAGCACGCCCAAACGGTTACAAACGGGAAACGCACCACCTTTACACGCCGCCACAAGGTGCGCTACGCTACGCTACATCTACAGCTAGATACATCGCCAGGTGTCTCAAGTAGCCATCTGTAGCTCATCGTACCTCATTTACACACCGTTACAACCAGCTACTATGGGCGTACCTGGTGCAGCAGGGACAGCACATAGGCGTGCTACAATTGTGGATTACGAGACGTCCATACGCTGATAGGACAAAGCAATAATACCATGATTGGGCAGGCATCGCAGGAGGCTGATTAATACTTGACGCTCAAGCAATTGTGTAGTGTGACTCGTCAGCTCCTTAAATATGCCGCCCTGTGCGGCGACAACCAATCGCAACGCAGGAGCTTCCTCCAATGATCGCTGAAGGGGGCGCGGAAACCCGGAGCCTGTGTCACGTCCCAGCTACATAGCATGGTGTAGGAACAACCCTTCTGTTCCTTCTTTACACGCCGATACAGCTCGCTACAATCGGCTTTGTAGCCATCTGTTTTCGAGCAGTGCTCGGAAACAGATGTATCTGTTGCCGGCTGTCTCGTCCCGTCTTCACACGCCGCTACTACGGGCTATATTGACGCTACAAGCTACATTTGTAGCCTGTAGCTGGTTGTATCCATCCTCCAGTAGCGGCGTGTAAAGGGCCCCTAACAGATTACTAGAACCTCCATCAGTACGTCATCAGTACCACTATCAATACAATAACACATCACTAGAACCTGTGTCAGTATATTGCCACAACCACTGTACATCACCATCGGTACATCACCAGAACAGTACATCCCCATATTAAAGGGAACCTGTCACCCCCTTTGGGCGTTCTAAACTTTGCCCACCAGCAGTAACAAGATGTAATTGGGGTTCCTGTAACCCCTCTATATGCCCAGACATCCCCCTGCATAGCTCAGAAATACACTTTTAGGGTATGTGCTCACGGTCCGGAGGAGCTGAGGGAAGCCGCGGGTGGCTGCAGAGAGACCGCAGCTGCCCCGTACTCACCATGTGCGGCGGGTGCGGGGCGGCTTCTCCATGCAGTCTCTCTGTGGCAGCCGCTTCCGACTCCGCAGCATAAAATGAACATGCTGCGGAGGAGCGGACTCCCGGCAACCCACACCGCAGCTTCAAAGACGCTGCGGGCAGGTTATGCATAGTGAGGATGGGATTTCTTGAAATCCCATCCACTATGCTGATACCGTACTACGCAGCGTTTTGGACGCAGCGCAAAGACGCTGCGTCCAAAACGCTGTGTATCCTGATAGTGTGCACGCACCCTTATTCTCTCCCGCGCTGTATGGTAATGAGTCCTGAAAAGGTCTGGGAGGCTCTGCTCTATGTCTTCCTCGCCGCCCCCCTGCCTGGAACACCCACCCCACTCTTTTGAAACTGCTGTGCAGCCTCCAATCTCCCTCTCCCCCTATTTCCACACTGTGCAGCCCCCATTTCATGCTTTGCAGCCCCCATCCTCCCCCCATTCCACACTGTGCAGCCCCCATTTCATGCTTTGCAGCCCCCATTCTCCCCCATTCCACACTGTGCAGCCCCCATTCTCCCCCCATTCCACACTTTGCAGCCCCCATTCTCCCCCCCCATTCCACACTGTGCAGCCCCCATTTCATGCTCTGCAGCCCCATGTCTTCCTCTGCAGCTCTCGTGTCTTCCTCTGCAGCCCCCGTGACTTCCTCTGCAGCCCCCGTGTCATCCAATGCAGCCCCCGTGTCATCCTCTGCAGCCCCCGTGTCTTCCTCTGCAGCCCCTGTATCTTACTCTGCAGCCCCAATGTCATCCTCTGCAGCCCCCATGTCATCCTTTGCAGCCCCCATGACTTCCTCTGCAGCCCCGATGTCATGCTCTGAGCCCCCATGTCATGCTCTGAGCCCCCATGTCATGCTCTGAGCCCCCATGTCTTTCTCTGCAGCCCCCATGTCTTCCTCTGCAGCCCCTATGTCTTCCTCTGCAGCCCCCATGTCTTGCTCTGAGCCCCATGTCATGCTCTGAGCCCCCAAGTCTTCCTCTGCAGCCCCCATGTCTTCCTCAGCATCCCCCATGTCTTCCTCTGCAGCCCCCAGGCCTTTGCTTCTTACATTCGACTGACACAGCGGGTTACCTGCATCAGCTTCTCCTCCTGTGTGACGTTCTGCAGAGACACCAGCAGAGTGAGGAGACATCGTGATGCCGGCGTGACCCCTGGAGCTTCAAAGTGCCGACGCACGCTGAGTCAGGAAGCCGCTAGGACTGGGAGCTCCACTGAACCCAGAAGCTGCACTGACACCCCCCCTCCCCCGCAAACACTCCAGTTCTCATATAGAGTCTGGGAAAGGGGAGGGAAAGAAAAAAATAAATTATTAAAAAAAAATTACCTCTACCCTCGCTCCGCCCTCTATGACGTGCTGCCCCAGGCACCAGCCCTCCAGTGCCTAATTGGAAATATGACCCTGACGGTTGGTGCTTTTTTTGCAAGGAGATGCAGATGAACACATTGAACACAATGCATGCAGTTTTGTGACAAAATCATTAAAACGCACATCAAAACTGCGGCAAAAAACGCAACGCAGTTTTGATGCTTTGTTTGCCAGGAGATGCAGATAAACACATTGAACTCAATGTATGCATTTGCATGAAAAACGCATAACAAAAAGCGCATTGCAATATTTGGTGCTTATTTTGCCAGGCGATGCATACAAACATATTCAATTCAATGTATGCATTTTTGTGACAAAACTACACAACAAAGCACATCGAAACCACGGCAAAAACCACATCGCGTTTTTGGTGCTTTTTTTTGCTAGAGAATGCAGATAAACACATTGATCTTAATTCATGCAGACTTGTGACAAAACTGCACAGACATGCATGAAAAGTGCTGCAATTGATGCAGCAATTTCTACATCCAAATACTAAGCGTGCACACATACCCTAATCCGGTAATGTGGCATTGAGTCAGGTACTCAGGTAATCCGGCACAATTGAAGTCAATGCCAGATTTCAGTTCAATGAGTTCACTTCAGGTGAGTTCATCTGAGGTCACAGCTGGAATACCGTGGAAACTGTGACATATGTGACCTCAGATGAATTCAGGTAACATCAATGCTGTCACAGCTGAGGCTCATTCAGTGTGAGAGCAGTCCTCACAGTGATGAGTCACTGTAATGTAACATTTCACCACGATGTAGCAGAGCCAAGAAGCTTTGTGGAACATCGTGCTTTGGCTTTATGGTCAGAAATGGGTATGTTTGGGAGCTAATACATGGGTAAAAGAGGGTGTCTGTGTTTTATTTCAAATAAAGGATTGTTCTGTGTGTGTTTTTTAACTATTTGTTTACAGGATTGGTAATGTTGGGGGTCTCATAGAGACCTGAACATCAACAATCCAGGGTTTGATGACAGCTGTCAATTCTCAGCTGTCTTTAACCCTTCTATTACCCCAATTGCCACTGTACCAGGGCAATCGAGAAGAGTCAAGTAAAGTGCAAGGATTTGGCACTTCTAATGAATGTGCCGAATTCTAGGGCAGCTGTGGACTGCTCTTTTTATCTTGGGGTGGGGCAATAATTTGTGCCTCCCCACGGTGAGAATACCAACCCCCACCCATGTGCTTTATCTTGGCTGAGTATCAAATAAGGGGGACCTTATGACACCTTTTTTTAATTTTTTTAAAAATAATTAAAAAAAACTCACGTGGGGTCCCTGTAGTTGATACTCAGCAAATATAAAGCCGCAGCTGGGAGCTGCAAGCGGCAGCTGTCCACTTTATCAGTACTGAGAATCAAATGTAAGAGGAAGAACTACACACATTTTTTTCAATTGATTATTTATATTTATACACATATGATGGCAGGGTCATTGGTTGCCATACTCATTAGTGTATTTGCAATCATAGACACTGTCACAATTGGTGGGGGTGCAGTCTGACTGCAACAGCCAATAACAGTCACTGTCACAGAGAGTGGGCATCTGTGATTGGGTGTTGGCAAAGCAGTGCAGTAAACATTCATAAAACTTAATGAGCCGATCCAGAAGCAAGTGTGACTGTGATGTGGCCAGAGCTAGGGGTACTCGGACACCGGGACTGATGGTTGTCTTGGATGGGGGAGATCACGGGTGGTCGGGATTCCGGTTTCGTGCCCTGGTTATCATTTGAGTTAGATGGTGGGTGAGAAGGGAGTATTTACAGGGGATCGTGACGCCACCTGTAGTTCCCGGTAATATTGTACCGGCGCTGCAAGCTGGCCGCTGAGGTGATGGTGGATGCAGCAGAGAATAGTCCAGCTCCCTACAGGTGGAGCTATTACCTCAGGGCAGTGGTGAATGAAGATGGTGAGGGAGGGCAGTAGTGGTGATGGTCGGTGAGGGAGATGAGGGAAGTAGTTGGTGTTGCAGTTCTTACCCCTCTGCTGAGCTGTTGGTGATGCTGAACCCTCCGGGCACCGCAATAAGGATAACAGAGTCCAATTCAACTTTAACTCCACTTTAATGGGTACCGGCAGATGGTGATGGTATACGGTTCAGTCTGGTTTACCGGGGGTTTCTCACCAGTTCCAGGTTCCCTGTTATGGAGTCTCTAGATGTTCCTCCTTCTATGGCTTTCTGAGTCTAATTTGTTCTTCTTAACTCTACCACCCTCGCAGAGCTCTCCCGCCAGTCCCTGGATCTCCCACTGTGGAGTACGGTTGTCCTTTACCAGGTCTGGTGTGGGAGGCCAGTTACTCCCCTGCCACCGGTATTTGGGCCATTGCTCCTGTGATCTTGGATCTAGTGTTTGGTCCTGAGGGGCGAGGTACCCTGTGGTGCTGTCAGCAACCCCTTTTAGTGATGGGTGATGAGGGTGCAAATTGCAGACATGGAGCCAGCAACTCCATATGATACAAAACAGAAAAAACTGCAAGCTGTATATATTTGAGGAAAAAATGTAAAAACGTACGTTTTTTTTAAAAACTCAAGAATTCTTAAGTTTTTAAATGTTTTCCTCAAATATATACAGCTTGTTAGCATATGTGCATCATTGGTAGTAGCTGAGTGCTGCAGAGAATTTTTTCTAGTTGTTTAACTCAGTGTCCCTGCTTGGCACCAGTTCACATTGTGTCTATGAGTGCTGTGCAGTTTTTTCTGTTTTTCCCTACAGGTGAAGCTATTACATTAGATTAGCGGTGAATGAAGATGGTGAGAGAGGGCAGTAGTGGTGATGGTTGGTGAGGGAGATGAGGGGAGTAGTTGGTGTTGCTGTTCTTACCCCTCTGCTGAGCTTCTGGTGATGCTGAACCCTCCAGGCACTGCAATAAGGATAACCGAGTCCAATTCAACTTTAACTCCACTTTAATGGGTACCGGCAGATGGTGATGGTATACGGTACAGTCTGGTTTATCGGTGGTCTGTCACCAGTTCCAGGTTCCCTGTTATGGAGTCTCTAGATGTTCCTCCTTCTATGGCTTTCTGTGTCTAATTTGTTCTTCGTAATGTGGCGCCCCGCACCGAGTGCGCCACAAGAGGGTATTGCAGCCAAAACTGCAGCAGCAATATTCTCTGACTCAGCAGTCACACGGTTAACTCAGAGATCCATACCCTACATGCATCACCTAGCATAGAGGGCCAATCAGGTCCTAGTGGGCAGAGTGTAAGGGTAGTGTGTAGTGGAGAACTGAGTACAATGAGTTTAGTTTTCAGTTAGTCTCTGAAGAAGACAACTCTCCGAGCAACGTAGGAGAAGGAGCCAAACCAACGAGCTCTGCAACCTAGGAGAGGGGGTTGCACAGTTCCGTGCGGCCCCCTGGCCACCTTCCCTGGCCGTCTCCCTACAGTCACCCGGTTGAGCACCATCACTCTCGGTGCCTAATCAACCGATCACCGGGCATCAACATGCGGGTCCAAAAACATCCCGTGCCCATCTACAGCCGGTTTGCTGGTACTGAAGCTAGCAGTGGTTCAGCTCTGCTATGCGAACCAGAGGAGTGGAGGGACCGCTTTACAGGAGCACCCCACCACCGCCATACTCAGTCGTCTAGCCAGCGGTGTACCCACCAAAGGACCCAAGGCTCCCCAAAGCATCCGGAACGTAAACCCCGGATAGGGCATTCAAGCAGTCTCCTTGTACCCGATCTGGCATTCCTGGGCGACAACGGCAACTCAATTCGTTAGAATGGAGGAACACTGCGGATCTCTGAGGGACACTGATTACTGCTGAGTCCACCCGGTCCACTACCTACAAACTGTATGCCATGTACTGCCTGCTGGTTACAGTAAAGAACCCGTTACAGAGACTTACAATGTCCGTGCTTCCTTATGAACTGTTTATCCGCATACTAAGGTAACCGCAGCTGCCTCAGAACATCTTGCTCAGCTCCTGACTCCGGGGATCACCGCTCAGCCTGTGGGGAGCGTTCCATCTCGCTGCATTCCATCCCCCGGAGGCCCCGCAGCGTCGGTACAGTTACCGGAACTCTCATAGGTGGCGTCACGACAAATTAACCCCTTAATCTGTTCACCTAACGACGTCTCTTCTTTTTGATCTGTACCACCGGGCCCCGCTACCGGCAGGCGCGGTCCATCCGTGACAAGAAGGAGGAAGAAATCGCCTCTCTACCGGAGCCCCGGCCGCGGTGAGTCATTAACTCTACCACCCTCGCAGAGCTCTCCTGCCAGTCCTTGGATCTCCCACGGTGGAGTACGGTTGTCCTTTACCGGGTCTGGTGTGGGAGGCCAGTTACTCCCCTGCCACCGGTATTCGGGCCGTTGCTCCTGTAATCTTGGATCTAGTGTTTGGTCCTGAGGGGCGAGGTACTCTGTGGTGCTGTCAGCAACCCCTTTTAGTAATGGGTCTGCAGCTCATCGGTCTGCAGCCAGAGATAAACTTCTGAGTGCTTCGGCTACCTGCACTGCCGATGCTTCCCCAACGTGACCAGCCGGCTCCAACCAGTCTTGATCCGTTGCCCTCTGTCCTGGTTCCTCCCTTGAAGTTTGGGGTTCCTCTCTGCAGCGTTGCTGTCAGGCTAGTCCTAGCTGGCTGCCTTCCCAGCACTGTCTAAACTCAAATTTTCCCTCGCACTACTCTATCCTAGGCTACACCCCCACCCTCTTGGGACCTACTAAATTACCGTCCCCCCTATTCTAAGTGGTGTGGTCCTAGGTGGGTGTAAAAACAGACTCCATAAGGTGAACCCTGAACTGGTAACTTTACAGGGTTAACACATTATTATTTAAGGTGCAATGCTACCCTGTGGTGCCTAGTCACAGAGGCGCCACAACTGCAGTGCCAGAGACTGGTTAGAATAATGTTCTTGCTTTAATCCCCATTTTGCTTACTTTTACAGGCCCCTAGCCCTTACTGCCACCCTTTTATAGCACTAAATTTGGGGTCCCCATAGACTTTTATAAGGGTTGCGTTTCAGGCTCAAGTTCTGGTCAAGCCTAGTCCTTAACTTGGACTTTTAAAAGTCCATCCAAATCCACTGGACCCGAACATCTGCGGGCTTGCCCATCTCTGCTTACAGCCTCTCAGCCTCATGCTGCATTTCCTACCCATTAGCAGCCTACCCTGGCTGATTGACAGGTTGCTTGCTCTGGTATACAGCCACTGACTTGTCAATCAGCTAAGTGAGGGTGGTGCTAGGTAGTAAATAGAGCATGTGGCTGAAAAGCTGTACATGCATAGTTGTAGAGCTCTAATCGCTAGGATACTCAGACCACTGAGCAGGGCTAAACCCTGATAGCTCTGGCGGTGGTGGCCATTATGAGCAGCTGTGGCCCTGGCTTCACATGAAAAGGGGGGCAATGTATACGGAGTGCCGCGTTTATAATATAAAAAAATAAAAGAAAGAATAATAGAAGAACGTTTGTGCCAGTTGGGCTTATTCAGATATAGCTGGCACTGCAGGGTTTGCCTGGGAGATTTACTGAAGACTCCAGGCAAATCCATAGGATGCAGTACACTTCTTACCAAGTGTCCAGTCTGACTTACATGATGGGGGTTTGACTCCTCTGCTGAGTTGTAGAGCTAAATCCCCTCCTGGAACAAAAGGTTTCTTGGAACCTGAAACTTCCTATACCACCTAGTACTCGTACCGTGCCTTTACGCTAGCAAGCTGGCGACTCGAAACCTGTGGGCACACACACTTGTAGCTCTTCCCTGATTATATTATGTGACTGAGTTCCTTGGAACTTCACGTCCTGTTCGGTGTTAAAACCTGCACAGCACTCCAGATTTACTACTGAACCTTGAAAGTCTGGATGGCATAGGGACTGAGACCCCGCCATTGCGCAGCTATCTCTTCAGAAGGCTTACAGCCCCTTAACCAGGACGTTCTCCTTCTTGCTTGACTACCAACTAACTTTAAGCACCTCCTCCACAGTTAGGGACTGTGTCCAAAGCCCTAATATCAGGCAGAGTGCATAGCTCCAGTAATGGGTCGGATACAATGTGTGTGCATGCAGTAGTTCTCAGCAGAGAAATCAAACTCCCACCGTAGCTGGCAATACATAGTGCAACATATCACATATACAACCATTTTGTGGCGGTACAGACACAGGGCACCATGTAGTTATACCAAATGCACTTACAAATAACTTCAAGACATGGTTTATCGTTGAAACAACACTTTGGGGTTATAAAGGAATCAACTCTCTTATGTTTTAAAGGGCTACACAGTCAAATTATTTTGAGGAGTTACATTTCTGATACATTACCTTTAATTCAGTTACATTAGAAGGTTTTTGAACAAGAACAACCCATTTAAAGGGAGCCTGTCTGATCCGATATGCTATTATCCTGCAGCTATATACAGTGCCTACAAGTAGTATTCAACCCCCTGCAGATTTAGGTGGTTTGATAAGATGCAAATAAGTTAGAGCCTTCAAACTGCAAACGAGAGTAGGATTTATTAACAGAAGCATAAATCTTACAAACCAAAAAGTTATGTTGCTCAGTTGAATTTTAATAAATTTTAAACATAAAAGTGTGGGTCAATTATTATTCAACCCCTCAAACCACCAGCATTCTGTTTGGTCCCCCTAAAGTATTAAGAAGTAGTTCAGGCGCAAAGAACAATGAGCTTCACTTGTGTGGATTAATTATCTCTTTTGCCAGCCTTTTCTGACTATTTAAGACCCTCCCCAAACTTGTGAACAGCACTCATACATGGTCAACATGGGAAAGACAAAGGAGCATTCCAAGGCCATCAGAGACAAGATCGTGGAGGGTCACAAGGCTGGCAAGGGGTACAAAACCCTTTCCAAGGAGTTGGGCCTACCTGTCTCCACTGTTGGGAGCATCATCCGGAAGTGGAAGGCTTATAGAACTACTGTTAGCCTTCCATGGCCTGGACAGCCTTTGAAAGTTTCCTCCCGTGCCGAGGCCAGGCTTGTCCGAAGAGTCAAGGCTAACCCAAGGACAACAAGGAAGGAGCTCCGGGAAGATCTCATGGCAGTGGGGACATTGGTTTCAGTCAATACCATAAGTAACGTACTCCACCGCAATGGTCTCCATTCCAGACGAGCCTGTAAGGTACCTTTACTTTCAAAGCGTCATGTCAAGGCTCGTCTACAGTTTGCTCATGATCACTTGGAGGACTCTGAGACAGACTGGTTCAAGGTTCTATGGTCTGACGAGACCAAGATCGAGATCTTTGGTGCCAACCACACACGTGACGTTTGGAGACTGGATGGCACTGCATACGACCCCAAGAATACCATCCCTAAAGTCAAGCATGGTGGTGGCAGCATCATGCTGTGGGGCTGTTTCTCAGCCAAGGGGCCTGGCCATCTGGTCCGCATCCATGGGAAGATGGATAGCACGGCCTACCTGGAGATTTTGGCCAAGAACCTCCGCTCCTCCATCAAGGATCTTAAGATGGGTCGTAATTTCATCTTCCAACAAGACAACGACCCAAAGCACACAGCCAAGAAAACCAAGGCCTGGTTCAAGAGGGAAAAAATCAAGGTGTTGGAGTGGCCTAGTCAGTCTCCTGACCTTAACCCAATTGAAAACTTGTGGAAGGAGCTCAAGATTAAAGTCCACATGAGACACCCAAAGAACCTAGATAACTTGGAGAAGATCTGCATGGAGGAGTGGGACAAGATAACTCCAGAGACCTGTGCCGGCCTGATCAGGTCTTATAATAGACGATTATTAGCTGTAATTGCAAACAAGGGTTATTCCACAAAATATTAAACCTAGGGGTTAAATAATAATTGACCCACACTTTTATGTTTAAAATTTATTAAAATTCAACTGAGCAACATAACTTTTTGGTTTGTAAGATTTATGCTTCTGCTAATAAATCCTACTCTCGTTTGCAGTTTGAAGGCTCTAACTTATTTGCATCTTATCAAACCACCTAAATCTGCAGGGGGTTGAATACTACTTGTAGGCACTGTAGTTGATTTGCAGGTTAATTGCGTTACAAATGTCCTTGACCACACTACTGAAAGTGCAGAAACTGAGTGAAAATGAACTTCATCTATATTAGAAGCCACTGAGTTTCAGTCACAAAACTGAGAGCAGCAGTCGAAACAAGCCTCAGAACTGACTCCCTCAGCAATGCATCAGTGCATAGTGGGCTGTCATTCAGTGCCGTCGCTATCAGTGCTAGCTGAGGTATGCATGCTGGCACACCTGCATAACTGAAAGCCGGTGGCTCCAGGGAGAAATAAAGTTAATTTTCTCCCAGCTGTCGCATATCCAAATACTATTAAGTTGATATTACAGTTATGTCTTTAGGCTAACAGTGTTATCAGACCTGAGAGGTTCCCTTTAAGGTCCTGCCATTGTATCTTAAATGGGATTCAAGTTAGGACTTTGAAAAGAAAATGAAGGTTTTGAAGTAGCTGGTCATTCAGCCATATTGGGGTGGATTTTTTTTTTATTAAAGTCATAATTCATAGGCCAAATGTTCTTAAGCTCTAGTTTACAAACTGACAGGTGAACATTCTCCCCCAAAATTTTGTAATGGGAAGTAATGTTTTAATTCCATTATTTTGACAAGTCAGCACAAGCCCTGCAAAAGCAAAGCAGCCCCACACCATCAGCACCACGTTTGACTGTTGGTATGATGTTGTTATAGTGGAATACGGTGCTATTTTTAAGTGACGAGTAACGGACCAGTCAAAAACTGGATAGTCGTTAATGACCAGCGCTCAATCCTTATCGTTGTGATGGTGCTGTTGTGGAATGGATCAGAGATCCTCAGTCTATTATTAGAGAAATCTAAGCACTCATCTAGTCATGAATAGTTGCTTATCAAGTGGTTTATTTGAAGACATATACAGGGTGAATGGTGACAGCAAACGTTTCGGTCCTCTATCGGACCTTTATCAATACGTCACTGTGGATCCTGGTGAGAAGGTAAGGCTGGGTTGGATGAAATAATGGCTAGGTATGGTGGTATGTTTAGAGGATTTGTTGATCTTCTGAACTGGTAATTCAGTAATGCCGCTTGGGATATAGGTTTCAGCTTTTTACATATAGATCTGCCTTATAGGATCTAGATATATGTGTACTGTCCTGTTTGGGACAGAGGCTGCCACAAGCACAGACCGTGCTGGCCTACACTCTCACAACCGCTGAGAGATAGTTACCCAATAGGAAACCCAGGGACAATACAGCACCTGGTATTGAGGAGGACAGGCTCTAGACCTCCACTACTATAAACACGGCTATAAGCACCGCAAACTGGGACTAGGACTGTACCCAAACAGGACAGTACACATATATCTAGATCCTATAAGGCAGATCTATATGTAAAAAAGCTGAAACCTATATCCCAAGCGGCATTACTGAATTACCAGTTCAGAAGATCAACAAATCCTCTAAACATACCACCATACCTAGCCATTATTTCATCCAACCCAGCCTTACCTTCTCACCAGGATCCACAGTGACGTATTGATAAAGGTCCGATAGAGGACCAAAACGTTTGCTGTCACCATTCACCCTGTATATGTCTTCAAATAAACCACTTGATAAGCAACTATTCATGGCTAGATGAGTGCTTGGATTTCTCTAATAATGGACCAGTCAAAACGTTCCACTTGTTTACATCCTTTTACGGAATTGTATTTTAAAGCACCCAGGTGTTTTTTTCATCTCTGGAGTGATGCATCTAGTCTAAGGTTGCTGATTCCAGTCTTATTCTAATGGTGCTGTCACACCAGGCGACGTCGCTAGCGACATCGCCGGAAAAGTGACGTACCAGCGATGTTGCTAGCGACGTCACGCTGTGTGACAGCGCAACGCGACCGCGTTTTATCGCTAGTCGCAGGTTGTCAGGTTTACGGGAAGAACTGTAAACCTGACAACCTGCGACCTGCGATTAGGCTGGATCGCGCCGTGTGACATCGCCAGAGCGATGTCAGCGGCGATCCAGCCTATACCGCAGCGTTGCTGCGGATCGCTCGCTGGGCTAAGCCCAGCCCAGCGAGCGATGTCACCGCCCGCATCGCTGCGGCATCGCCGGCCGCAGCCGTGCTGTGTGACAGCTGGCCAGCGATGTCGGAACCGAGCGGGCACCCGCGCATCGCTTCCGACATCGCTGGCCAGGTTGTGCTGTGTGACGGCACCTTAACCCTCTGCCATTTATACCTTTTATTAGCGCACTTCCGATCTCATGGTGCCATCTTGTCGCTGCAACTTCTAACTGTCTGGAAATCAGAAGTTACATCAAAAGCACTCAGTGCAAGCCTTTAAGGACCAGATTATGGATCTTATAGACTTGCATTGAAAATTGACCTCTGGCATGCTTCATGAAGCACTGAAGCAATTCAGCAGGTCATAAACTGCCTGAGACCGATGAGAGCAGTGCCAATAAAAAGGTGAAAACGCTGGAGGATCAGTATAATACCAAGTGCAGGGACTTTTGAATAAAAGCACTACTCCAGAAGTGAAAAAAAGGACACAAAAAACGCTAGCGTGGTACTATATGTCTCATCATTGTTTACATGGGTTTTTTTGGCAAAGAAAAGAGGAGACTTTGTGGGGTTTTTGTTTGGTCAGCATGGTTTGGATGCCATTTTTGGGATGTGGACCCATAGTATGAAGGGACCGGACTCGACCTGGAGGGGCATAACAAAGCGACTACCTTGTTTTCACTTGTTTCACTAACCTCACTATCAGTGAGGTTAGACTTGTGCTGTACCCAAGGCAATCTATTTTTTCTTATAGCATGGATTATCACCTTTTAAAAAATTAATTGCACATGTTTAGCTTAAATGGACATAAGAAGAGTGGCCAAATATCTATGGTGGGTACCCAAGCAACAATCAATAACCTAAAGAACACATGACACCTGGCATTGCCAGGCAGTGAATGTTGCCACATAGATGGATAATGGTGAGTGATATGGTGCAGTTGCTTTAACAGATTATTACACAAAACAAGGGTTGACATTTAGATTGATTAATTTGCTACTTATTGATTACTACTGAAAAGGGGATGTTCATGTCTATAGTATCTTTAGGATAAGCCATCACTACAACTCTGTTCATTGTATAGTAATTGTCTTGGGTACAGAAGCCTAGCTCCTATTCATTTCAATAGAAGGTGAGCTTCAATACCCAAGCTCCAATTCCATACACAGTGTACTTCTGTCCACCACAGCATCTGCCAAAAGCTGAAGAATTCCAATCATATTGATGACCTACTAAAATGGTATTGGAATTCTAGCAAATTTAGTACATTTCCACATTATTCGTCTTCTATATACAGTTGAAACCAGAAGTTTACATACACCATATAAAAAGATGCATATGCATGTTTTTCTCACATGATATCAGAATAAACTATTCCATTTTACGTCAATTAGGATTACTATAATTATTAATATTTGCCAAATGCAAATGCCAGAATAATGAGAATATTTTAAGGTATATTTATTACTTTCTGCAAAGTCACAAGTTTACATACATTTCATTAGTAATTGGTACCATGACTTGGGTCAGTCATTTTGGGTATCATTCCACGAGCTTCTCACAATAGTTGGTAGAAATTGATACCCGAAGAAGGCAGCATACCGCTGCCGAAATGTGTTGTGTTACCTCCTAAAGGTTTGTAATAAGAATCAATATTCTCCAGTACTCTTCACATGTCTCTCTTATACCCAGTGCTCCATTAGATCGCACTACATTTTTTCACTGCTTTCTATCTTTCTTCGAGGGTTTGCGGTAGGATCAGTCATGGGCATAGGAGTTCTACACTCACGGAACTGCAAGGACCTGCGGTAACATCAGCTCAGGTCATGTAACTTCTGGGAAACCAGCATTCCACGTAGACTGGCGGTCCCTGGTATGCGCTCTTCATCCAAGGGTGCACAACCCGGGAAGGTTAGTGGGAATTTGATACTGGACTAACAGGTATAACCCAGAAGTGCCCTTTTGTCCTTAATTTGTATATATTAGGTGTTATAACACCTACAACATTTGGCTGCCAGTCAAGTACACCAGAGATGTACATAGTTCAAACAATGGTGGTCAAAATCAGAAACTACAAAATACTACAAATATGGTGCCCTACCAGTCTGGATACCACAAGGGATAGTGCACCCAAGCCAGGGCGTGGGTCTCCAGTAGTCAGGAGATGGGGGATGATAGCTGTAAAGATCCTTAACACAAACTTGGGACCCAGGGGAACCATAGGCGAACCCGGGGAAAAGGGCCCAGGGGGACAACAAATGTAGAGAAGGGGGGGTGAGGGGTAGAACAAAAAGAGAGCAGTTTAGTTTGGAGTGGAACAGAGAAAAGTACAAGTATTGTAGAACTCAGAGAGTGCAGTAGTCGAGCTTCACACACCAGGTGTACTCCCAAAGAAAGCAGCCAGACAAGGGTCCGGGGACAAGGTACCAGTCACCCACTAATACCCGAGGCTGCTGGATCAGGGCTCTACGCGCAGAGGTGCAGAACGCAGCGCTGAAGGACAGGACCAGGGAGAGGAAAGACAGGGACACCACCGAGGATCTTATACCTGCCGCCTCTATCTCTTAACGACTACACAGGCCGGAGCTTAAATGAGAGAGTGTAACATTCATGACCTGTTGAATCTTGAAGCTTGTTGCTGCGAGTAAACCCAGGTACAGAGTTGCAGAACTGTGTGAGACTATGTTATTTGCGTGGCAACCAGCTGTGAAGGCCACTGAACAAGGTAACGAGGCCTAATGTTAACTCCTGCCTGTAAGAGACTACCAATTCCTCCATCCGCTGCCCTGGGGACCTGCTCCACCCGTGGGGAGCCACTCCATCCCAGCTGCCTGTCCACCGTCCCCAAAGGTTCTGCAGCAGTGGTGGCTACCTGTAGGAATTCTTTGATGCTGAACCCAGGGTCACGGAGGCGGATCTCGACCCCTGTGACTCCCCAGAATCATTAAAGCCGAATGTTCCGAGTGTCCCACGGCCCTGAGGAACATCAGATTTTGGCATCACGAACAGGATGTGAATGGCCCAGTAAAACTGGGTCTTGTGTGCCTTAAACGACTTTTTGAACTTTCTTGTGAGAAAGACTTTGCAAATGGCGACCATAAAAGACTGACACCATGTGCTGGCCCGGGGTATGCCCAGGTCTCCCGTTGTGGGATCCGTCAGCAAAAGGCCAGCCAAAAACCAAGGGGTGTAGTCGGAAGGGTGGGGTGCAGATGAGAGACGGTAGCCAGACACAGAACACGCGAGTTGGCTGTGCTGTGAGCAAGATGGGAAAATAGTGGCAACAGGTCGTGAGAACCTGGCAGGCGGGAAAACTGAGGAGGGAGCAGGGATTCCCATGGGGAAGGGAGCCTGGATCAGTCTCTGCCAGTGGACCCCGATTTTTGGAATGCTGCATTGAAAGACCTGGCTGTACAACTCAACCAGGCTCAAGGTTGGGCTTTTAAGGCCTGGAAGAAGAACGTGCTGGTGGCTGAGAGGACTGAAGCCCTAAAAATGCTAACCCCATCTGAGACTGAGCCAGAAAAACCGCAGCCAACCACTAGAGATGTCACCACACAAGTGGAGGTTGAGGCTGTGATGGTGCCCAGCCCGACTCCGCAGGCTCTTGACCAGTCATCCGGGTCGGGAGTTGCGGAGTGTGAACCGACTGATGGAGAAGACCAGAGTGCCCAGGTGAAGACTGTGAAAGCCGGGGTCGGGCAAATCCATTGGGTACAACAGCAGGAGGAGCTGGCCGAGCTTCAAGCTGAAGCCCAAATGAAGGAAGCCGGTGTGTGGAGTAGACCTGAGACCGACCTGATCGAGGAGTACTGGCAGCAGAGACAGCGCGGGAAAGAACAGGAGTGTCGACGCGCCAAGAGAGATGGTGGGCCCTGAGGAGGAGGAGAACCTTCGGGAGAAGGAGTGCACCCGGAAGACCCACTCTAATGACCCAATGCAACACTACCGCAGAGAAGTGGTAACCTTCCACGTGAACAACGGGTGGGGGTTCATTAAAGAACCAGGTTTCGAGGAAGAAGTCTTTGTGAGCAGGCGCGATGTAGAATCCTATCTACCAAAAGGACACCCGGGTAGGGACCTTTTTCCCAGGTGACCAGGTGAGCTATATCCACCACGTGGGACAGAGGGGATTCTATACCCTGAGGAAGGAGCTCGGATAGAGGCTCCGAAACGCGTAGGATAAAATAAAGAAAAATCTGCCCAGTTAACTCTTCGTTTCCTGGTGATTCCTGGTGGCAGCGCGGGCATTCCGGCATTTTGTCCCATTACAGCATTCCTGTTTCCACGGTTATCGTGAAGGTGCGGCCCTGTAGCAGCCATCCTACAAGCCATCTTACAGGCGATTATACCGGTTGTGGGTGACACAACCGAGCCAGGTGAGCAGTTCCTAATATACACCGCTATAACCCTTTGTAAAAAGGATAAGACCCTATGCGCATTTATCTCACGTTTACAGGCCAATGTCCTGCAATGTCACTGCATGAATTAAGCATTACATAATTCTCATTCACATCAATGGGCTGTTTATAGAATGCAGGACAAGTAATCTAAAGGCACAAGTGACAGGACCTTGAACTCCAAAGGAGGATTTTTTGGAATAAGTAAATTCTGAATGTAAAAATGTTTGAGCCATGAAGCCTTGTAAGTTTCCTGTTATTGATATCAGAAGGGAGAAACAATATGTTTCATCTTCAAAGAACATCAATCAAAGGAGCTGAACTTACCTAATGGCAAGGTTAGACAACGATGTGGGAAATATCCCTTTCAAGTCATTGCTGCCTGTCAGTGAAAGAAGTTGAGGGTTTAGATTGCTATAATCTGTTCTTGTGAAGAAATTCAGGCGAGAACATTTTTGTACTGTATGTAGTACTTTTTTTATGTAAAATCCCAAAATGTTGACTCTTAACTCCTTTAAGGGGGTGCTACTTTCTGTGAGGTAAAACATCCCCCCTGTGTGTTTAAAAACAGGCAGAGAAATGTTTTACCTCACAAAAAGGATCAGCTGTGATCCCGCGCTGTAATGTCTATATACTCTCTTGTATCCTCCCCAACCCAGGAGATGTGGCATGATCAGACCATGTTCCTGTACGGTCTGACACAGCGATTACACAGTACACAGCAGGAACACATATATAAGATTATCTCAGCACAGGAGATGTGGTATTGAGGCGCCTCCAGGTTTGGGGTACTCGGGGCCGGGCCGGTGCTGTCTCTCTGGGGTATCACGGTAGTCGTGACCCGGTCCTGTGGCCTGGGCTCAGTTCAAAAAGGGGTTATTTATAGGGGATTTGTTGTGATGCAACCCGGGGTATGTGGTCAGTGGGACCACCACTGCTGTATCCCTGCTGAGGACGGTGACTTAGGGCAGCGTGGATGGTAAGCCCTCCTCGGGTAGGGCTGAGGGTCCTTAGGACAATTGTAGTAGTGGTGGAGGGGTTTGGTAAGGGATGGTGCTTTGTATGCTGCACTTACTTTGGTGCTGCAGCTTCTATTGTCAGTGTGTAGAAATGGCAGTCTGTGGCTCCGCAGGCGGGAACCCTGTTGCGATGCTGAAAGGAAGCAGTCTCAGGGAAGGGTGAGCTTACCGGGTACTTTACTCAAAGTTCTTTTACCAGCGGTTTACAATAGACAGTTTCACAGTTCTTTTAAGTTACAGTTCTTTACACTTTTGCACTGCTCCAGATAACTGGGTTATGTAGCTCAGGCTGCTCCTCTGCGTTGCTTCCCTCAAGTACTTTCAGGTCCTTTTCTTTCTCTGTCTCCTCACTCACAGGTTTGATCTGGCGGTCACGGGCTTTTGGGTGAAGATTCCCTTTATCTTAGGGTCACCAGCCCTAGTTCGATGGCTGTGTTCCTAGACCGTGGTGGTTGGTAGGCTGCAGGTCATAGAGTACCTGCCCCACGCCGGTATGTTTTGTGATTAGGGTCTTAAAATATCTCCGGTCACTAATACAGAGCTGGCTCTCTGGCTGTAGCGGCCTAGCCTCCAGTGTCTCAGGTATCGCTTTGGGATCACCAGGCTCCCTCTTCCTCACTGTCTCTCAGCTTTAGGGTTCCTCCAGTCAGCTAAGATGGGTGCGGCTGCCGGGCCTTTCTTTCCTCCCACCTT
>JARQOC010000006.1:115318623-115385742 GCA_033576535.1 Allobates femoralis
GGCCATCTGATAATAAAAAGCTGGCCCTAACCCTTTTATTACCCAGTGAGCCACTGCACCAGGGCCCTGGAAGAGTTGGGTTCAGCACCAGAACAGGGCGCTTCAATGAAAACGCCATCTTCTGGGGTGGCTGCGGGCTGCCATTCGAAGCGGGTGGTGCCCAGAAGGCTTGGGCCTCCCTGCGCTGCGGATTTCAGTCCTCAGCTGCCTAGCTGTACCTGGCTGGACATAGAAATCACGCAGAGCCCCACACATTTTTTTCTTTATTATTTCATGAAATTCATGAAATAATAAAAAATAAGGGCTTCCCGATATTTCTGTGTCCAGGCAGGTACAAATAGCTGGGAGATGGGGGCAAGCCCGTTGCCGCCTGCTGTATCTGGCTGGCATGCAAAAAGAAGGCGAAGCCCACGTCAACATTTTTCTGAAAAATCCATTAAACAATCCTATAAAAAGGGACTGCATCTTTATTAACCCATCGACCATGGTCAAGGGGTTAATAAAGATGCAGTCCCTTTCATTCATATTGTTTTTTGGATTTTTAGAAAAAAAATTGACGTTGGCTTCGCCGTATTTTTTGTATCCAGCCGGATACAGCAGGCAGCGATGGGCTGCCACCAACCCCCAGGTGCCTATTTGTAACTGGCCAGACACAACAATATAGGGGAGCCCCTTTTTTTTATATTATTGCATGAATTTCATGAAATAATAAAAAAAAAATGCATGGGGCTCCGCACTATTTCTATGTCCAGCCAGGTACAGCTAGGCAGCTGGGGCTGGAATCCGCAGCGCAGGGAGGCCCAAGCCTTCTGGGCACCCCCCACTGTGAATGGCAGCCCGCAGCCACCCCAGAAGATGGCGCGTTCATTGAAGCGCTATGTTCTGGCACTGAAACATGGTTGTCGTGGTATGCAGCGCTAGAAAGGAAAAGTCTTAGGCAGGAATGAGCTTACTGGGTACTTTACTTGGTCTTTCAACAGCAGTTTATGCAGTTTACAGTTCTTTAGTCACTTCAACACTTTTGCACTGCTCCGGGTTACTCAGACTGTGCAGCTCAGGTGGCTCCTTCCCTTTGCTCCCTCTAAGTCCGTTCAGGGACTGTTAGTCTCTCCTTTAGTGTCCAGTGATTAGGGTCCTAAAGTGCCCCCAGTCACTTCTACAGAGCCGGCTCTCTGGCTGTAGCGGCCTAGCCTCCAGTGTCCCAGGTATGGCTGTGGGATCACCAGGCTCCCTCTGTCAGTCACTGTTTCAGCTCAGGGTTCCTCCGGTCAGCTAAGATGTGTGCTGCTGCCGGGCCCTTGTCCTCCCACCTTCCTTCAGCTGTGGGGTGTCTCTGATTGCAGCTGTAGTCTCCCTCACCTCCGGCTAAGGAGCGTGCTTTCTCTCATAGGAAAACAGGAGAACAATATGAGCGTAATTGCTTATAAAATATATATTTATTAGAGGAAAACAGCCAATTTGTGAGTAGGTGAACATAAAAGCACGGCACAGGACAATGGTATTGTAGGTATTGCTTGCTCTCATTCAATAGAAGTAAATATAAAAAAGTAAAATAAAAAAGTTATGGCTGCTAAAAGAGGTCATGAAAGTGTAATTGTCATTTCAATAGAACTACCTCTATACTCCATAGAACTTTACGAGTAGCAACTCTCATCTCCTAACTTAGTAAAATGATAAGTCTGTATAAACTGAAGACAGACTTTACCAGTGAATTAAGAGTAAATGAACAGTCCAAGAAGAGAGAGAAGCAGATTTCTATGATAGAATACGGTATATTACAAAAAGTTCTTACATTATGTAGTTTTAAGTTGTGAAAAAAGGTTAAAAGAATTCATAGATAGACTGGTCCACCGAAGCATAGGAGGACTCTCCGGTGGTTCCAGGGACCAGCCCCGTTAATTGCTTTGGATACAGCTCCCTGTTCTTTACTGGGTTGAAAAATCTGGAAAAGCGGTGTAAGCTTATTACTATTACCTTCAGCTACATACTGCAGCTCACTCTGCATACTGTCCAGAATGCTGTTGTTATGATTAGGCTGGCTTCACACCATGGTTTTTTTCCTGTCCGTGGGGATCCTGTTTTTTTGCAGGATCACATGGACAGGAACGGACAGACCTGGATTTGGATGCTGGGAGGAGTTCAAGTCTGCAAAGCACAGGCAAGTGGTGTCAGGGCTGACTTTCACTTTTGCAATTGCGAAAGGGAAAGGAATAGTTAAAAAATGTTTTAAAAAAAATGCTCACCTCTCTGCCGAGGGTCCCGCGATGTGAGGCATCCATCTCCGATGGCTGCAGCACCTTAATAAGCTGACCGAGCGGGGCAACCTGATCAGCTGATGTGTCAAATTGATAGCATCAGCTGAGCGGTTTAAATCGCCAGCCGATTGGTTTTGGCGGGCGATTTGAACCGCTCAGCTGATGCAGTCATGTGACACATCAGCTTATTGGGTTGCTGCCCCTTTCCAGTCAGCTGATTAAGGTCCTGCAGCAATCGGAGGTGGACGCTAGTGATGAGCGAGTACTAAAATGCTCCGGTGCTCGAAGCTCGGACCGAGCATCCCGAGATACTCGTGTACTCGACCCGAGTACCGAGCCCAATGTTATCCTATGGGAGACCCGAGTATTTTTATGAAATGACCGCCAGCAGCATGTAGAAACCCTAAAAATGTCACAAAAGTCTCAGAAGAGTGCTCAAATGACATGGCAACACCATGGGGAAGACCCCTGGAAGCATTTCTCACTCAAAAGTCACAGCTGTGACCAATATTGTCCGAGTTTCACGCCAATTTTACGGAGTCACCAGAAAACCTTCCAAAATGACACCAAAATGAATATTCAGGGTGGAAATGTTGAGGGCACATACCCAATAGTGAGATACAGCTGGTGTATGTTACGTTTTGTGATTACATGAAAGATTTTACGTGAAAACATTCTGCGGCACTCCGATGACCCTGAGAAGAGACGTACATGAAGCCCTGTCTTGACATAATGTGCCCATTTTGAGGAACTGGGTCTATTGTAGTATTTTCCTTTGCCAGGGCAGTCCAAAATTGGGAGGTTCACCAATGCCCCTGGATAGAGACGTGCATGAGGGCCTGTAAACCTGAAGTGCCCATTGTAAGGAAGTGGGTGTATTGTAGTATAGCCCTTTGGCAGGGCAGCCAAAAATTGGGAGGCTCCACATTGTCCCTGGATAGAGACGTGCATGAGGGCCTGTAAACCTGAAGTGGGTGTATTGGAGTATAGCCCTTTGGCAGGGCAGCCAAAAATTGGGAGGCTCCACATTGTCCCAGGATAGAGACGTGCAGGAGGGCCTGTAAACCTGAAGTGGGTGTATTGTAGTATAGCCCTTTGGCAGGGCAGCCAAAAATTTGGAGGCTCCACAATGACCCATGCATACAGACATGCATGAGGGCCTGTAAACCTCAATTGGGTGTATTGTAGTATAGCCCTTTGGCAGGGCAGCCAAAAATTGGGAGGCTCCACATTGTCCCAGGATAGAGACGTGCAGGGGGGCCTGTAAACCTGAAGTGGGTGTATTGTAGTATAGCCCTTTGGCAGGGCAGCCAAAAATTGGGAGGCTCCACAATGACCCATGCATACAGACATGCATGAGGGCCCGTAAACCTCAATTGGGTGTATTGTAGTATGGCCCTTTTGCAGGGCAGCCAAAAATTGGGAGGCTCCACATTGTCCCAGGATAGAGACGTGCAGGAGGGCCTGTAAACCTGAAGTGGGTGTATTGTAGTATAGCCCTTTGGCAGGGCAGCCAAAAATTGGGAGGCTCCACAATGACCCATGCATACAGACATGCATGAGGGCCTGTAAACCTCAATTGGGTGTATTGTAGTATAGCCCTTTGGCAGGGCAGCCAAAAATTGGGGGGCTCCACATTGTCCCTGGATAGAGACGTGCATGAGGGCCTCAAAACATTTTTCCCATTGAAAAGGAGTGGGTCTCCTGTTGTTGTAATGCCCATTCTAAAAGAATGGGCGAAAAAATTTACCAATGGGGGTATACCTGAAACAACAGCCTAACTATTGTAACGGTCATCATGGTGGCACATGAGGAGAAGGAGGAGCAGTCCAGCGATTAGCCAAAGTCCAGAAGTGTGTACCCATGAGTGAGTGGAGGTACATGGCAAATTCTCAGAACAAAGTTTAAATTCCGCTGTCATTTGTTGGTGGTGTGGTGAAGTCTGGCCCAATACAACCCTTGTTCATCTTGATCAGAGTCAGCCTGTCAGCATTTTCAGTTGACAGGCGGGTGCGTTTATCAGTAATGATTCCACCTGCGGCACTGAAAACACGCTCTGACAAAACGCTAGCGGCAGGGCAGGCCAGGACTTCCAAGGCGTAGAGAGCCAATTCATGCCACGTGTCCAGCTTGGAGACCCAATAATTGTAAGGCACAGAGGAATCTCGCAGTACAGTTGTTCGATCTGCAAGGTACTCCTTCAGCATCTGGCCAAACTTAGCATTTCTTGTGGCACTACCCCGCACCTCAGGGGCTGTGGTACATGAGGGGCTGAGAAAACTGTCCCACATCGCAAAGACTGTTCCCCTACCTCTGGCGGATTGGACTTGTGCCCCTCTCGGCTGTACGCCTTGGTTGTCCACCGATTCCTGACCTATGCCGCTAGCGTTTTGTGAGAGGAATGCTTTGCCCACTTCTGTGACTATGGCCTTCTGGAACTGCTGCATTTTGGCTGACCTCTCCGCCTCAGGAATGAGAGACATAAAGTTCTCCTTGTAGCGTGGGTCTAAGAGTGTTGCCAACCAGTACTGATTGTCGGCCAAGATGTTCTGAACGCGAGGGTCACGAGCCAGGCAGCTTACCATAAAGTCAGCCATGTGCGCCAGACTCTTAACAGCCATCACTTCCGTATCCTGACCAACACGATGACTGAACATGCTCTCCTCCTCCTCCTCATCTCCCCTGTCCTCTGGCCAGCCACGCTGAAACGAGGCTATGACTGGTGTGCATGTCATATCCTCAATTTGGCCAGAGACTTGCTCCATGTCTTCATCCTCCTCCTCCTCCTCGTCATAGTCCTCCACTGCACGTTGTGATGAGATGAGGCTGGGCTGTGTGTTATCACCCACACCCACTACTGTTTCTTGCTCCAAGTCATCGCGCTCCGCCTGCAATGCATCCTCTTTGTTTTTCAGCAGAGACCATTTTAGAAGGCAGAGTAGTGGTATGGTGAGGCTAATAATGGCGTCATCGCTGCTCACCATCTTGGTGGAGTCCTCAAAGTTTTGGAGGACGGTACATAGGTCGGACATCCATATCCACTCCTCAGGTGTTATGTGTGGAGTTTGACCCATTTCCCGACAGCTTAGGTGATGCAGGTAGTCAACAACTGCCCTCTTCTGCTCACATATCCTGACCAACATGTGCAGAGTTGAATTCCAACGCGTGGGGACATCACACACCAGTCTGTGGGCCGGAAGACGCAAACGGCGCTGAAAGCCGGCAAGGCCGGCTGAAGCAGCAGGTGACTTGCGAAAATGTGCAAACAGACGGCGAACTTTTACCAGCAGTTCATACAGCTCTGGATATGACTTTAGAAACCTCTGAACCACCAGGTTGAGCACATGGGCCACGCATGGAACATGCGTCAGCTGGCCTCGCCTCAAAGCTGCCACCAGGTTCCGGCCATTGTCACACACGACCTTTCCTGGCTTTAGGTTCAGAGGTGTGAGTCAGTGATCTGCCTGCTGTTTCAGAGCTGTCCACACCTCTTCTGCATTGTGGGGTTTGTCACCTATGCAGACTAGCTTCAGCACAGCCTGTTGCCGCTTCGCAGAGGCAGTGCTGCAGTGCTTCCAGCTTGGGACTGGTGTGGAGGGTACAGTGGATGAGGATGCGCAGCAGGAGGAGGCTGAGGAGCATGACATTCCGGAGCTGTAGAGTGTCGGTGAAACCCTGACAGAGGTAGGGCCTGCTATCCTTGGTGTGGGAAGGACGTGTTCCATCCCTTGCTCAGACTGGGTCCCAGCCTCCACAATATTAACCCAGTGTGCCGTCAAGGAGATGTAGCGGCCTTGCCCACAAGCACTTGTCCACGTTTCTGTGGTTAGGTGGACTTTGGCTGAAACAGCATTGTTCAGGGCACGTGTGATGCTTTGGGACACGTGGTTATGCAATGCGGGGACGGCACATCTGGAGAAATAGTGGCGGCTGGGGACCGAGTGACGTGGGACAGCAGCTGCCATCAGGTCGCGGAATGCTTCCGTCTCCACCAGCCGGAAAGGCAACATTTCTAGCGCTATGAGTCGCGAAATGTGAGAATTTAGGACTGCGGCATGTGGGACGTTGGCAGCGTATTTGTGCCTGCGTTCAAAGGTTTGCTGAATGGATAATTGAACGCTGCGCTGGTACAAGGACGTGCTTGACGGTGGTGTTATTTGTGCGTGGGCAACTTCAGGTGCAGGGCCGGAGGCTTGTTCGCGGCCAGCATGGACAGGGGATTGGCTCGCACGCACAACACGCGAAGGTTGGGTCAGCTACTGGATCATCCACCACGTCGTCTTCCTCTTCCGCACCCTGATCCTCCTCCTGACTTCCTGGCAATTGTGTCTCATCATCGTCCACCCCTTGTTGAGACACGTTGCCAACGTTCCGTTTGTGAGAACGTGGCTGCTCAAATATTTGGGCATCTGTACATACCATCTCCTCATCACCCACTTCAACAGGAGCTGGCGAGAGGCCAGATTCTGCGAATGGATACGTGAACAGCTCTTCCGAGTGTCCTAGTGTGGGATCAGTAATGTCCGTGGACGTGTACTCGGCCTGGTGGTAGGAAGGAGGATCAGGTTGGGAAATGTGCGGTGCAGTGTCACGGCTACTGACACTTGACCGTATGGAAGACAGGGTGTTTGTGGAGGTGCCCATCTGACTTGAAGCATTATCCGCTATCCAAGTAACAACCTGTTGACACTGGTCTTGGTTCAAGAGTGGTGTACTGCTGCGGGCCCCAAGAATTTGGGACAGGACGTGCGAGCGAGTAGATGTGCCCCTTTGTTGTTACGAAATTAGTGCTTGCACACGACCTCGGCCTCTGCCTGCACCACCATCACGTTCACTTCCTTGTTCCTTGCCAACGCCCTTGCCAACGCCCTTGCGCATTTTGCCTGTATACAGCAACAACAGTCTGGTGACTGTTCAGGTCACAGGAAAGTAGGATTTTAGTCCCTAACCTGTATCAAGCTAGTAAGTACAACAGTCTGGTGACTGTTCAGGTCACAGGAGAGTAGGATTTTAGTCCCTAACCTGTATCAAGCTAGTAAGTACAACAGTCTGGTGACTGTTCAGGTCACAGGAGAGTAGGATTTTAGTCCCTAACCTGTATCAAGCTAGTAAGTACAACAGTCTGGTGACTGTTCAGGTCACAGGAAAGTTGGATTTTAGAACCTGCCTGTATCAAGCTAGTAAGTACAACAGTCTGGTGACTGTTCAGGTCACAGGAGAGTAGGATTTTAGTCCCTAACCTGTATCAAGCTAGTAAGTACAACAGTCTGGTGACTGTTCAGGTCACAGGAGAGTAGGATTTTAGTCCCTAACCTGTATCAAGCTAGTAAGTACAACAGTCTGGTGACTGTTCAGGTCACAGAACAGCTTTGATACCGATCTGGATCACCCTGCCTATATCCTCCTAGATTAGTCCTGAGAAGGACTGTTGTGGTCAGCAGCAGTTTGCAGCCCTGCTCCAGATCTACCTATGAGGGCCGCAAATCTGTCCCTAAGCAGCAGCAGACACTCTCCCTACACTCACTGTCTGGATGGCTGTGTGCAGAGCACAGCGCGGCCGGGTCTTGTAAAGGCTCGGTCATGCTGTGCAGGCCGGCCAATCACTGCATTGCCACAACTAACAGGTCTGTGGCATTGCAGTGGTCTGCCAGCCAATCCCTGCATGTGGGCTGGCTCTCTAAAGAGCGCCAACATGCAGGGATGAGGACCACGAGCACAGCACGAGTATCGCGAGATAACTCGGTGCTCGCCGAGTAGCCCGAGTACAGTGATACTCGTGCGAGTACCGAGTAGTCACAAGCATACTCGCTCATCACTAGTGCACGCCTCATATTGCGGGACACTCTGCAGAGATGTGAGCATTTATTTTTATTTTTAACCATTCCTTTCTTTAATTTCACTTTATCAGTTTATGTAGATATACTGCTAAAGTGAAATTACAGGAACAGAGCAGTTTTAGTGTACTGAGCATGCTCAGTACACTAAAACCGGATTCGGGAAATGATCCTGTTTTCTCAGATCCGGCGCCCATTGACCCCCATGATAAGTGTGCTGGATTGCCCTGGATTCGTTTCTGTCCAGTTTGGGCTGTTTTTTTCACCGGAGCCCAAAATCGCAGCAGTCTCTGATTTTGGGACCGGGAAAAAGCAGGACAGAAACGAATCCAGAACTGAATTGGCAAAATCAGATGGCCATTTATGGCCAATCTGACACCATAGGGATACATAGGAGGCAAGACAGGATCCTGTTCTGTCCTTTTCAAAATGGACAGAACAGGTTCCCAAAATGTGGTGTGAAGCCAGCCTTAGCTGTCATCTTATCACCGCTCTTTTCTGGTGTTAGGGGTACTTCACAAACTGCAACATCGCTAGCGATACCGCTGAAACGTCACAGGTTTTGACCTCTCCAGCGATGTTGCAGTGTGTGACACACACCTGGCCCCTGCTGTGGGGTCGCTGATTGCTACAAATCATTCAGGACCATTTTTTGGTCCTTATTCTCCAGCTGGTCAGCACTCATTGCTGTGTGTGACAGCGAGAGACCAACGACCAGTGACCTCACAGCCAATGCCCTGCACTGCACATTAGATGCTGGGCACTGGTAACCAGAGTAAACACTGGGTAACTAAGCAAGGATTAAAACTGACTGCTCTCTGCTGCTTCACCCGCTGGGCCAAACTAAAGTAAGCAACATTTATTATGACACTTCACTGAGGGCCCTTTTCCAGCCTCATCAAATGTCATGGGGGTGAAACAGTATAGGAGTGGGCCATCAGTTAGAAGTGAATGAAGGGCCCCCTCACACACAAATGGTAGACCTAATTTGTGAAGCTACAGAAAAAGTTCTAATCTGAGACAAATACAGGAGTGTACTACCGAGGAAGAGCTGCTCCCCCTCCTTCAGTAAAGGTGGACCACATTTGCAGTGTAAGTTTTAGCTTGTGTATACATGGCCTAAGGGCTCCTTTACAAACTGAGACTTTCCAGCGATCCCACCATCGATCCGACTTGGCCGGGATCACTGGAAAGTCTCTCTGCAGTTGCTGGTGAGCTGTCAAACAGGCAGACTCACCAGCGACCAGTCAGCAGCGACATTGCTGGTATCCAGGGTAAACATCGGGTAACTAAGCAGCGCGCATTGCTTAATAACCCAGTGTTTACCCTGGTTACCAGTGTCCTCCCACTTACAGGCTGGGCTAAGCGGGAGGACGCTGGTAACCAGGGTAAACACCGAGTAACTAAGCAGCACGCGCTGCTCAGTTACCTGGTGTTTACCCTGGTTACCAGTGCCCAGCATCTAATGTGCGATGCTGGGCATTGTCTGTGAGGTCACTGATCGTTGGTCTTTCGCTGTCACACACAGCGATGCCTGTTGACCAGCGGGAGACCAAGGACCAAAAAATGGTCCTGAACGATTTGTAGCGATTAGTGACCTCACAACAGAGGCCAGGTTGCTGATGCGTGTCACACACTGCAACATCCCTGGAGCGGTCGCTGTTACGTCATAAAATATGTGATGTTTCAGCGATATCGCTAGCGATGTTGCAGTGTGTGAAGTACCCCAAAGATTCTTTCATGGGAGAGAATTGGATTATGCTAATGAGATTCAGCTCAAACTCTGGTCAAAATTGGCATGAGAAAAAAAAGTGTTGGCTGACACTGGTCCACATTACAACATTTGACCTAATGCTATCTGACAAAATATCGGATAGTACTCTGCTGTGTTGGGGTGCTTTCACATCAGCTGTTTTTGCCGATCGCGGCAGATGCGGTGAAAAAAACGCATCTGCTGCGATTACCGCATAACCGCTGCACTTGCGGCACAGTTGCGGCAAGCCCCATGCAATGTCTATGGGGCTTGCGGTAAGTGTGCGGCAGGTGCGGCAAGTGCGGTTTCGGCACTTGCGGCAGGTGCGGCCGCGAAAAAAACGCGGTCAGCCGCGTTTTTTTAGCGGCCGCACCTGCCGCAAATGCCGATACTGCACTTGCCGCACCTGCCGCAAGCCCGCATAGACATTGTATGGGGCTTGCCGCAACTGTGCCGCAAGTGCAGCGGTTATGCGTCAATTGCAGCAGATGCGTTTTTTTCACCGCATCTGCCACGATTGGCGAAAACCGCTGATGTGAAAGCACCCTTATAGGCTCATGTGAGTGAGCCCTCATACTTAGTCTAAATTGACATGTCCAGTAATTATAGATTAGAGCAGATCCTGCAACAATCAGTTGGCAAAAATGTTGAACGAACACAACTTTTTTGTCTGTTCTGAAAAACTTTTATTTTGCAGGATGTGTCTTTTTAACATGGGAGTGTAAGGAAAACAGATCCGTTTAATGATTGCTACTTAGCCCCCCATTTTTCTTTCATTTGTAAAAAAAATCATTGCATGATTTTTAAATAATTACATTTAATTTTATTGCGTGAAAACAGTATTTGATCACCTGCCAACCAGCAAGAATTGTGGCTCTCACAGACCTGTTATTTTTTTCTTTAAGAAGCATGGCAGATGATCATGTGGTCAGATGATACCAAAATAGAACTTTTTGGTATTTTGGTATTAACAACACTTGGCGTGTTTTGAGGAAGAAGAATGAGTACAACCCCAAGAAAACAATCCCAACCATGAAGCTTAGGTGTGGAAACATCATACCTTGGGCGTGCTCTTTTGTAAAGAAGACAGGGCGACTGCACTGTATTAAAGGGAGAATGGATGGGGTCATATATCACGACATTTTGGCCAACAACCAATTTCACGCAGTAAGAGCATTGAAGATGAGCATGGCCAGGTCTTCCAGCATGATAATGACCCGAAACACACAGTCAGGGCAACTAATGAGTGGCTCCATAAGAAGCATTTCAATGTCCTAGAGTGGCCTAGTAAGTCTCCAGACCTGAACTCAATGGAAAATTTTTGGAGAGAGCTGAAATTCAATGTTGCCCAGCGGCAGTCCCGAAACAAGGGCCAAAACTCCTGCTGCAGTGTGTGGAAACAGAGGAAATGTCTGACCTCTGTAATTGCATAAAGTTTCTGAATAAAATATTATGTTCTGTTTTTCAATTGTGTCAAATAGTTAATACATGCAATAAAATGGAAATTATTCAGGTAGCAATAATACAATGTGATTTTCAGGATTTTTTTCTTAGATTCTGTCTCTCACAGTTGAAGTGTACCTATGATAAAATTACAGACCTCTCCATTCTTTGTATTTGTGAAAACTTGCAAAATTGGCAGCATATCAAATACTTATTTTCCCCACTGTAGCTGTCGGTGAGGTACCATTGTCTCAAGCTGGCAAGGACCAGATATGGTAGAAAGCTCAATGAAGGAGACCACCATTCTAAAATAAGCTCTATTTTAATGATAACTTGTACATGTACTTGCCATAAGTACATGGCAGGTTCGAGGCTTCTTGAAAGCTTCTATTACAAAATGGACCATTTTTTATACACAGTCTATTACTTCTCCAAAATCATTTTCTTTGCTGTTTCAGCACAATCTTGATTTCTTCAGCAAAAGCAAGGTCAGCACTACAGTCCAGTAAGTGAGAGTTCTAATCTCAACACAGGGTTCCTCTTAAAGGAAATAATATGACAATATGACCAGACTTAGCTCTTCTATTTGTCATGTATTGGAAACTTCTACCCGGGACACTCTCTATGCGTCACTCACCGTTACATCCTGGCTGGTTACTTCTCTGACTTACAAACTCGGGGCCATAACACTAGGCGTCCTATTCCAGTGCCCATCTCCTTTCAATCACTCTGTACTTCCACCAACTCTCTATCTTTCTCGGCAAACTGGATCACGCTATCCTGTACCTCAGTTTCATCTCAAATCAGGAACACCTACATCATGTAGTTCTGCTCACTACTAGAGATGAGTGAACCTTTTGAAGTTCGGGTTCGGCTTGGTTTGCCGATCGGGCATATGTTCGACAAATAGATCGGCGATCATTGTCATTTGTATCATTTATCAGACTCAGACACTAATAATGTTAACATAGGCACTTAGCACAGACTATAATAAGTCTACAAGACACATACCGTATTTTTCCTTTTATAAGACGCACTTTTTTTCCTCCAAGTTTTGGAGGAAAGTGGGGGTGCGTCTTATAAAAGGAATATAACATTCTAGCATCCTCAGTTGCTTGGGAGGGGGGGACAGCAGTGAATTGGGGACAGAAGTGACAGGGAATGGTCCCTGCTGAAGAATCCAGGCGGCAGGAGCACCACATGTCCCGGCTCATTAAGTAATTAAATATTCACTTCACTGCTCCCAGTCTCCACCCACCTCTCTGCACTGAAGACAGCATGAGAGGTGAGAGCAGGGGGAGCAGGAGAAGCTGCTTAGCCGGCACACATGGTCGCTCCTGCAGCTGCTGGGGACATTGTGTGCTGCAGATAGTGAGAACGGAGGAGCTGGGTGCAGCTGTGGCAAGTGAATCAGCACTGAGCTTTGTGCTGATTCACTGCCATGAAGACAGGGGCAGAGCAGGGCAGATCGGCACTTTATCACAGCAGGTACCTTGTTTGTCAGTGTCCTGCCTCACTCCCTCTGCTCAGTGTAATGTGTCCTGCTGAGCCCTGACACCAAGCAGAAATGCAGGAAGCTCGGTCTGCAGTTCAGGAGCTTCAGTGTATGGAGAGCAGGGCTGGAGCCTGCATATAACGGCAGTGTACAGCTCCCCTGGTCCTGCATCTACAGGTCAAGCTCTGTGGTGACTTGTAATTAGGAGACAGGGCTGGAGCATCATATTTCAGCAGTGTACAGCCCCCCTCCCTGGCCCTCCCTCATACAGTACATCACATCAGATCTTTATATACAGACTGGCCACTTCCTTCATTTCAGCAGGGTGATGGCAAAGCAGGACACATTAAAGTGAGTCCACATGTATATGTAACATAACCACTAATAAAGTAAAGTTAACACTACCAATACTGTGCTTAACTAGAACTCCAAGCATGCTATAGGATCTACAGTACATGCTGGGAGTGATAGTTCTTAAAGGGATTGTTACTACATGAACAAATCCCATCTCATTCATCTTGTTGGCCCTTGTAAAAGTAATAAAGACCATACTAAGGGTGTGCGCTCACAGTCGGGAGTAGCTGTGTGTTGGACGCGGCTCCTCCGGACATAAGTTAAGCCACATGTGGAGGCAGGGAGACCCCAGCTGCCCTGTGCTCACCATGTGCGGCGGGTGCAGGGCGGCTTCTCCCTGCAGTCCCCCGATGGGAGCCGCTTCCAACTCCACAGCATGAAATGAACATGCTGAGAAGGAGCGGAATGGTGGCAACCCGCACCGCAGCTGTCAGAATGCTGCGGTCGGATAAAGCATAGTGAGTATCGGATTTCTACAAATCCCATCCACTATGCTTGTACTGTACTACGCAGCATTTTGGACACAGCAGCAAGACGCTGCGTCCAAAAGGCTGCGTATACTCATCGTGTGCACGCACCCATACCCCTGATTCTGCAGCAGTTCCAACGTTATCAGAAGTTGCATAGTCATGTCCCATGTGATATTGATATGAGACTCAGCCCTCTGACCAGTCAGTGCTGGTGTCTGTCTCCCCGCCAACAGACACTGGAGCAGAAGTCATTGGTGTTGCTCACATGCTGCACCTGCATCCGAAGGAAACAGACGCCAACACTGACTGGTCACAGGGCCTGAGTGTCATATCAAAGTCATTTTTTGCTACAAATATTTTTTTCCCTATTTTCCACCTCTAAAATCTGGGTGCGTCTTATAATCCGGTGCGTCTTATAAAGCAAAAAATACGGTATATCAATATACACAGTATATGTAAGGAAAGTCAAACAGGGATCACCAGAATCCATTTCAATAGTGTAAAGTCCATTAAGGTCAGAGTCCATTAAGGGCTTTAAGGTGTAGTGCAAATGCTGCAGTCACACTAATCCAGCAGCGGGAAACATAACCGGCGCTAAACTTGAGAAGGGGAGAAATAAAATTAACAAAAAAACCAGGCCCTGCTCTTTAGAGAACTCAAAAACAATTGAAAAAAGTCCTTCTCAAGGCAAAATGCCACCTAAGGGGCGGGTCAGCAACCCAACAACATGCCTTTTTAAGGGAAGTCCAGTTTAATTGGAGTAAAAACTGTCAAGTAGCTTTGACATCGCTGTACGGGATGAGGGTCTTCATTCTTCATGGTAGTCCGCTGCCGGACAGTCTCAGGGGTTCACAGGAGCTACTCCTCCAGGGGCATTCTCTACCACCACCTGTCCACTCCCCATCATGGCCACTGCTGGAGAAGAGCATGGAGGAATTAGGGGATGGCCACCTCCTCTAGGGCAGAAAAGGGTCTGTTGCTCAAGTTGCCCCTAAGAATTGATGGCTCCTGTGGGTTTGGGTTCATCTGGCTGGCTAACCAAGAGAGGTCTGGTCTCCATCCGATGCAACATTTTCTCCAGGTCGGCCTCCTGCTGCCAATTTTCAAACATGTAGGCCATGGCAACCTGACTTACACGAACCATGAACCACCATGTGCTGCCCTTCACCTTCATGAAGGTGCCCTCCTCCCCAACATAGAATATGCAGAGTCTTTTGGAAAGATGGTTACACAGCAGGGAGGACTGGTTGATGTAGCACTGATGACCAGCACCTTCTTCGGCTATGAAGCCAAACCCCTTAGCTGGATGAATGCCACACCATGCTTGGGTACATCGATTATCAAAGTCATTGGCCTTCGGCCCATGCAACCACTGTCTCTTGGGTGATGGCATTCACAAGCCGAATTTCCTAAAGAAAGGAGACAGGCCGGGGTGGTTTATGCCATATCGGATAGTTGTTTGGAGAGGTAAGGGTCCCCACATGGCATTCTCCCAATCAAAGGCTTCTGGCGGGGGTGCTACACACGGCTGGAAAAGAGGGCCTTCGGCCTCTACCACCTCCTCCTTTTCCTCATCCTCATCCTCCTCATTCACCTCATCATGCTCCTGTATTTGCTGATCCAGCGGCAGCGGAACCAGCTGCAGGTGTAATAACACCAGGCATGCTGCAAGATCCTCCTGATTGTGACATCTGCTGCTCCTGACTGGCATGGGGGATGGCTCACCTCCTGACTTTGATCTCAGCACCTCCACTGGCATCGAAGCCCAGTGCTGGATCCTGATCTTGCTGCATATGAGTCCCAATAAGGTAGCGCGGTGGAGCTCCAGGTGACATATGAGTCCTGTGTGGGTTTCTACAGTTCTGGTGCTGAAGCACCCTCTGCCCCTGTGGTGTTGAGGAAGATGATATCTTCCAGAGCTGGCATATCTTGCGATAGATCCATCATTAACATCACTAACTGCGTACTGCATGCACACAGTAGCAAAGTGTAGCAGAGTGTGTATAACACTTGTGTGGGTTTTTTCTGGAATCCGATAGCTAGGGTAAGATAAGACAGAGGCAAGGTTTAAGTTCAAGTCTATATTTAACAATTGTGCAAACAAACAGGGTCTGGTGCAGATGCAGCAAACAGCCAGCAGAGCAAATAAGAGGGCTAACTACAGTCTTTCAGGAAATAGTTCTGAAGCCCTGCTAGACCAGCAGCAGAAATAGGTCAGATAAACAGTTCACACAATAAGCCATAAGACAATCAGCAAGTACTTGTTCACACTGTGAGGTAGGTAGCGTAATAGTCTCTGAGCAAACACAATTACAAACTTTGGCACAGTGTGGTGCAGCTAATACTAAAGTCCTAAAAACAATTCAGAGCACCGCACTTGCAAATAATAAACAAACTGGGTTGTAGAAACACAACCTTTAGTATTTGCAGGGCTTACATGCGGTAGAGAGTACAGAAGGAAGCTGGAAGCAGGAACAATCCTCTAGTGAGCACAGCCTATTGCTGGAAGGCAAGCTGAGAACAGGTGAGGCCAGCAGAGTAGAAAATTGCAGAGTAGATGGAAGAACCAACGCAGAATAACTGGAGATGGAGCAAAGTCAGCTGATGCACTGAGGAGCCAGACCAGAACTAAAATACTCAAGAAAGTCTGGGAGACGGACCGGAGGTTATATAAGCAGGAAGCCAGTAACACATGGACAGGACAAGGAGACACAAAAGGTAATCTGGAAGAGCTGGAATCCTGGTAGTGTAGCTGCATTGTACTGCACTAAGATGGCACTGGGTTCCGTGGTGACACCTCTTTGCTTTGCCTAGGGGCTCGGCTCTTCCAGTGCCAGGACACAATCACTTACAGGAAATTATTGTTTGCACAATCTTGTTGCCTAGCTCCTCATTACCATTCCATGGGGTGGGCTGCAGAAGGCAACTGACATACATTACAAATCTCATTCTCCATGCCACAGGCAACACCTCAGCCTGCAGTTGGGTGGAGTGATTATTGAAGTCCACTATATTTGGAGGATAAATAAGGAACACAAAATAGTTTATTCAGCTCACTAATTTATCTGGAATGTTGAATAAGGCTAGTGGGCAGCAATGCAAGGACAAGTTCAATAGTAATGTTACATATAACACACTTGTGCACATGCCAAAAATTTGTATTCTAAACGTATGGAATGGAATGAAATGAAGGGATTGCATATTTTCAAGAAGCAATATCCATAGCATGGTGTTTCATGAGTGCGCACAGACCTATAAGACTATGTATCTGAAGAATTTAATGGCCATATACTATTTCTATGTGAATTGCTATCACATAAGTGAGGAAGAAATGGCCTTGCACGCTGCTGACCCTCTGCAATAATAAAGATTTGCTCTAAAAAAAAAAAAAAGTTAAACCTGACAGCTGAGAGCACTCCTAAACATAGGTGTTGTTCGCAGCCAGCTGGTCTTTCAAAGACTGTTTTGGCCCAAACAATCAGGGAAAGTTTTAGGGCCATTTTGAATTTCAAACCTTTTTCCCGTACAAAGCCACATTTGATGATTTTTTTCGTAAATTGCTCGCAAACTGAATTGTCAATGTTTGTGCCGAATTTGAAATTGGCAAACATGTTCAGAGAAAGTTCGCTACTCACTAGTTAGACTATAGGTCCGACACTACTGCACACTGAGCCGTTGACACGCCCTATGGACGGATCTATCGGGGGGACCCACTGGACCGCAAATATGGCGGCTGCTGATACCAGATAGGAAGAGGCAGACCAGGAAATCACGTTCAAAAAGCTTTATTGCAAGGTACAGCAATATATATGAAAGGCGCCCCTAAGGAAGGCCACGGAACCACAACACCGGGGTACCTCCCAGGAGCCCAAGGATGGATTGACCCCCTAACAGGGATTTCCCTTTGAACAGCTGTGAAGGGACCGATGAGGCGGAGACCCGTGTTGAACCTACCGTAGGGGTAAGACAGGGAACAGGCTTAATCAGGGAGAACTCAGCGGGTAGAAGCTGACCGGTGACAGCAGGTAACAGCACAGGAGCCAGGGCACGAAGTACAGAAGAACTGCCAGACCCGACCTAGGACAAAAGGAACACAGGTTAAGTACAGCGAACCAGACTGCAGAGCCCTAACTGAGAGACACCTGGGGCTGCAACTTCAGTAAGATAGAAGTTGCCCTGGCAAGGTCCTGGAGTGTCTGAGACCTCCCCAAAGCCTGTTGGTGATAGGCCGGGAGGAAGGGGCGGGAATAAGGGTGAGCTGTCTCCATAAATGCCTGTAAGCACGCGGGCCCGCCCCCTATGTGTGCCCTGGGAAAGGAGATGAAGGAGGAAGTGCAGCAAGCCTGGGAGCGTGGACCCGGGTGGCATGTCTGCGGGGACGGGACCTGGACCTCAGGGAACGACGGTGGATGACCAGAGCACGGGCCCCCTGCCCCTGGACAGGACGTGAGGAGGTAAGGGATTGCAGAGGAGAGGAGGCAGGCTGCACGGAAAGTGCACCGAGCCGTGAGGTGGTGACAGTACCCCCGGACGGTGGCCTGCAAGGAACCGCCGTAGGAGACGAGGAGCGTTGACGATGCCCGCCGGCTCCCAGGATCGCTCCTCAGGACCAAACCCCTTCCAATCGACCAGATACCATGTGGAACGCCCTCTCTTCTTCACGTCCAGAATAGCACTGATCTCGTATCCATCGTCGGCCGAGACCGGAGGAGGATGTACTCCCGGATCCTGGAAGAAGCGGTTGAGGACCACGGGCTTGAGGAGGGAACGGTGAAAAGAATGATGTAAACGTAGAGAAGGAGGCAGTCGTAGCTGGTAGCCCACGTCATTGAGCCTTCGGATAACCTCGAACGGACCGATGTAACAAGGGCCGAGATTGTAGGAGGGCACCTTGAGGCGAACGTATTTAGATGGTAGCCATACCTTGTCTCCTGGCTGGAATGGCTGGACATCAAGTCTCCTCTTGTCGGCGTGGTCCTTCATATGCCGGGATGCTTTCTCCAGAGCTGCTCGGGTCTCGTTCCAGATGGTGGCGAAGTCGCGAGCCACGGCCTCTGCCGCCAGATTAGGAGTCGCGATATCCAGGGGTGTTGGAGTCCTTGGGTGCTGCCCATATACAATAAAAAACGGAGTGTTACGTGAGGACTCACCGACATGATTGTTGTAGGAGAACTCCGCCCAGGGCAGTAGGGATGCCCAATCTTTGTTGTGCGCATTGCTGAAGTGCCGCAGATAGCCAGCCAACACCTGATTTACTCGTTCCACCTGTCCGTTGGACTGCGGATGGTGGTCGAAGAAAAGTCCAAGGCAACATCAAGTTTCCTGCAGAGGGAACGCCAGAACCGGGACATGAACTGTACTCCCCTATCGGAAACGATGTTGGAGGGTAAGCCATGCAACCGGAGGACATGTTGAACGAACAGCTCGGCCAGTCTGGGTGCCGAGGGAAGACCAGGCAGAGAAACGAAGTGATCCATTTTGGAAAACCTGTCCACTATGACCCAGATGACGGTGTTACCAGAGGAAGCAGGAAGATCCGTGATGAAGTCCATCGCAATGTGTTGCCAGGGTTCCGATGGTATCGGCAGGGGCAGGAGCTGGCTGTTGGGAAGCCGCTTGGGGGTCTTGTTGCGGGCACAGGAAGAACAGGCAGAGACGTAGTCCGTAACCTCTTGACACATCCCGGGCCACCAGTAGTGCCGGCCGATCAGCTGTAAGGTCTTTGTTAGTACTGCGTGCCCAGCTAGTAAAGAGGATTGTCCCCAGCGAAGAACGCGTTCTCGGTTCGGTTCGGGCACCAGCGTCTTACCTGGGAGTACCCCCGACAGTCGGAGCGGTGCTACCACAATCACCTTGGATGGATCGATGATGGAACGGGGTTCCTCCTCTTGATCGTCAGTGAGAAAGGACCAGGAGAGAGCATCTGCCTTGATATTCTTATTTGCGGGACGAACGTGAAGACGGCAGTCAAACCGAGCAAAGAATAAAAACCAACGGGCTTGGCGAGGGTTGAGTCTCTGGGCGGACTGGAGATAGGCCAAATTCTTGTGGTCGGTGTAGATGATCACAGGGTGCACTGCTCCCTCCAGGAGGTAACGCCACTCCTCCAAGGCCATCTTAATGGCAAGCAACTCACGGTCATTGATGGAGTAGTTCCGCTCGCAGGGGGAAAAGGCCTTCGAGAAGAAGCCACATGTTACCATGCGCCCAGAGGAGGATTTCTGTGTGAGGACTGCCTCGGCTCCCGTGGAGGATGCGTCCACCTCCAGAATGAACTGCTTCTCTGCAATGGGCCTGTGCAGGGCCGGTGCGGAGGAGAAAGCCTGCTTAAGTTCCAGGAAGGAGTACTCGGCCTCTGGGGACCACTCATTCGCAGAGGTCCCTTTGCATGTAAGCGCCGTGAGAGGCTTGACCAGATCTGAGAAGTGCGGGATGAACTGCCGGTAGTAGTTGGCGAAGCCCACGAACCGCTGGATGGCCTTGATCCCGACTTGCCGAGGCCAAGTCATGATGGCTGATACCTTCTCTGGATCCATCTTCAGCCCGGAGTCAGAGATGAGATATCCGAGGAAAGGCAGAGAAGGCCGCTCTAAGAGGCATTTTTCGTACTTGGCGTACAAACGGTTCTCCCGTAAACGAAGGAGGACTCGTCGGACGTCTCTTCTGTGTGTGGGTAGGTCTGGTGAGAAAACCAAGATGTCATCTGGGTATACCACTACACATACGTACAGAAGGTCCCGGAAGATGTCGTTCACGAACTCCTTGAAGACGGCTGGTGCGTTACTCAAGCCGAAGGGCATCACCCGGTACTCGTAGTGACCATCTCGTGTGTTGAAGGCAATTTTCCACTCATCACCGGCCAGTATGCGGATGAGGTTATATGCCCCTCGCAGATCCAGCTTGGTGAAAATCCGGGCACCACGGAGCCGATCGAACAGTTCTGGAATGAGAGGCAAGGGATACTTGTTTTTTACTGTAATAGCGTTTAGACCACGGTAATCTATGCAGGGACGCAAGGATCCATCCTTCTTTTTTACGAAGAAGAACCCGGCTCCAACAGGGATGTGAACTTCTGGATGAATCCACGGGTCAAGCTGTCCTTGACGTATTCCGACATGGCCTGGGTCTCAGCAGGGGACAGCAGGTAGACGCGTCCTGCAGGAAAAGAAGCACCCGGAACCAAATTGATGTGACAATCGTAAGGCCTGTGTGGGGGTAAGATCTCTGCTTCTCGTTTGTCAAAGACGTCAGTGTAGGCCCAGTAAGCCTTCGGGAGTCTGGCAAGGACGTAGGTGAGGGAGGCAAACGGACAGGCCAGACGGACAGCAGACAACGGCTATGCAGACCGGACCCCAACGCTGAACTTCCCCACTTCGCCAGTCAATGACTGGCTCATGCGTACGCAGCCATGGCAAACCGAGCATGAATGGAGGGGAGAGAGTGGGAAGCACATAAAAGGTTATCCTCTCCTTATGAAGGGCTCCGATCTGCAACTCCACCTCACCGGTAACGCCCTCAACGGAGTCCTGCAGGGGTCTCCCATCAACGGAGGTGATATTACGGGGATGCTGCAAAGGATGTACAGTGATACCGAGGCGGAGAGCAATGTTTCGCTGTGTGAAGTTACCTGCAGATCCTGAGTCCAAATATGCCAACTCCGACAACCGCCTGTCACCGACCCTCACCTGTATAGACACAGTCAACGGTTGAGAGGTATCACTCTCACCTAGGATGGCCTCTCTTACCTGTCCTAGGTGGAGGAGTTTTCCGGTCTTCTGGGACATTGCCGACGGAAGTGGTTGGATCCACTGCAATAGAGACACAGCCTCCGGGCGACTCTTTCCTCACGCTCCTGGGGACTCAGCCGAAGGCGATCCACCTCCATGGGCTCATGAGCTGCGGCAGAAGAAGCAGTACCTGGTATCAGCGGCCTCTGGAAAGAGGGTACCAAGCAAGGTGGTATTCTCTCCTGGGTCCTCTCCTTGGTACGTTCCTGTAGACGGCGGTCCACCCGGACGGCAAGGGAGATAAATTCGTCCACGGTGCCAGGAAGGTCCCATACTGCAAGCTCGTCCTTCAGGCAGCCAGACAACCCTCTCCGGAAGAACCCAATCAGGGGCTCGTCTGACCAGCGAAGCTCCGAGGCCAAAGTACGGAACCGTATGGCATATTGGCCGACAGACTGAGTACCTTGTTGTAGGTTAAATAGCGCCTCAGTAGCAGAAGCCGACCGACCCGGCTCATCAAAGATCTTCCGGAAGGTGTCCAAGAAGGCCCGCAGATTGGATACGATGGGGTCCTCTCTCTCCAGCAGCGGGTTGAACCAGGCCAAGGCTTCGCCCTCCAGGTGTGATGCCAGGAAGGCTACTTTCGCCACGTCCGTGGGGTATTGGTGGGGAAGCAGCCTGAAATGCAGCTGGCATTGATTGATGAAACCCGGCACAGTTTCGGATCCCCAGAGTACCTGGTGGGTTTGCAGAGACAAGGAGAAGAGAAGGCACCTCCCATGGAACCGAGATCCAACACAGGTGCAGCAACCGGGACTGGAGGTGACCGCTGCAGAGTCGAGAGACGCTCGTCCACCGATGTCATGTAATTCAGCATCTGGGACTGCATTCCTCCTTGTCGGTCCAGCTCCTGGTGGAGATCTGTAATATGAGTAGGAAAAGTTGGATCAGCCACCTGAAGGGAACCTAGACGGGCCTCAATGGTCCGCATGAAAGCAACGACCTGTTCCTGGCTCTGGCGGAGGCTAGCAAGCTCCCTCTGGGCATCAAATCTGGAATCAGCGGGGTCCATGGCCAGGGCAAAATCTGTCACGCCCTACGGACGGATCTATCGGGGGGACCCACTGGACCGCAAATATGGCGGCTGCTGATACCAGATAGGGAGAGCCAGACTAGGAAATCAGGTTCAAAAAGCTTCATTGCAAGGTACAGCAATATATATGAAAGGCGCCCCTAAGGAAGGCCACGGAACCACAACACCGGGGTACCTCCCAGGAGCCCAAGGATGGATTGACCCCCTAACAGGGATTTCCCCTTGAACAGCTGTGAAGGGACCGATGAGGCGGAGACCCGTGTTGAACCTACCGTAGGGGTAAGACAGGGAACAGGCTTAATCAGGGAGAACTCAGCGGGTAGAAGCCGACCGGTGACAGCAGGTAACAGCACAGGAGCCAGGGCACGAAGTACAGAAGAACTGCCAGACCCGACCTAGGACAAAAGGAACACAGGTTAAGTACAGCGAACCAGACTGCAGAGCCCTAACTGAGAGACACCTGGGGCTGCAACTTCAGTAAGATAGAAGTTGCAATGGGAAGGTCCTGGAGTGTCTGAGACCTCCCCAAAGCCTGTTGGTGATAGGCCGGGAGGAAGGGGCGGGAATAAGGGTGAGCTGTCTCCATAAATGCCTGTAAGAACGTGGGCCCGCCCCCTATGTGTGCCCTGGGAAAGGAGATGAAGGAGGAAGTGCAGCAGGCCTGGGAGCGTGCACCCGGGTGGCATGTCTGTGGGGACGGAAACTGTTCAACATTAAAAATAAAAAATGAATCCACAACCTAATATACCTGTGTGTGGGAAAGTCAAGAGGGATAAAGTGTTTCATTGACAAGTAGGGATGTGCGAACATCTCGTTTTTCCACGTGTTCGGGATTGGGGCCGCCCTGTCACAGCAAGTAAAGGGTGATTAATCAGCCTCATTATACATACCGGTTGCACGTAAATCGTTCCCGGTGTGCGGCAGCGCTACGTCACTTCCGGCCGTCCAGGGGAATTGTCATGTGACTGGCTCCAACAGCCAATCACTTATGGCCAGAGAATAAGTGGCGGCCCAGAAGTGACGCAGCGAGCGTCACATCAGGAAGAAAGGACGCGGCCCTTTGTAAGTATAGCAGCAGTCTTAACCCTTTACTTGCTTTGAAAGGGTGGCCCCAATCCTGAACACGGGGTAAAACGGGATGTTCGCTCATCTCTACTGGCAAGCTAACTAAAGTGAGCTAGCATCTGCCCCAATCACCAATAGGGGACAACAGCACTAAAATTGCCTAGGGCAATAAAAACTCTAAATACGGCACTTTATGAATTTCGCTTTCTGCATTAATTATTGCTGAAATTTAGTGTATTTACTGACCACCGAGTTCTATCTTTACATGGAAGAGGGTGCAATTTGCAGTTAATATGAGAACTGATCATAATTTGCAAAGGGAATTAGATGTGTTAAAAAAACATGTCCCCAAATACTTTCATAAACATAAACTAACATTCACAGCAGGTACTCACCTTCCCTAGGTCCAGTACCAGTTGCAGGCCATTGATCCAGCACCCAGGGCCAGTGTTAAGGGTGCAATCTGAGCAGTTAACCAGGGCCTCGACTCCCTTAGGGCCCTCAGTGTCTACAGCAGGAGCTACATTAATAAAAGCATTAAAAAAGTTAAAAAGAAACATTAAAAATACACATACTGTATTTGGTATAGCTGTGCTAGTAAATGTCTGATCTATCAAAATATAAAGTAAATTGAGCGTTAAAAGAGATAACGAGAAAAAAATGTATATTCCAAAATTACTGTTTTTTTTGGAGGCTGAAACATTGCAATAAAATGCAATAAAAGGCGATCAAAACTTTGTAACTGCCCCGAAGTGGTGACAGTAAAAACATCATCTTAGGACACAAGGAAAAAAACCTTCAAATAGCACCATATCCCAAAAATTAAAATCAATAAGGGTTTGGAAAAAAGCAACAAAAGCTATTTTTTCTTTATAAATCTTTAATTTTGTTTTCACCACTTAACCTCTTTACCCCCGAGCTAGTTCTTATCTTCATGATCGGGTCAGTTTTTGCAGTATTGACCACTTTATGAGGTTATAACTCTGGAACGCTTCAGCGGATCAAAGTGATTCCAAGATAGTTTTTTCTTGACATATTGGAATTCATGTTAGTGGTAAATTTAGGGTGATATTTTTTGCATTTATTTTTGAAAAAAACATCTGAAATTTGTTGAAAATGCCGCAATGCTCAAACTATGAATTAATCCAGACTTAAATCAAATAAAATAATTCATACATAACTTTTCCCACATGTCTACCTTACATCAGCACAATTTTTGAAATGTAATATTTTTTGTTAGGAAGTTAAAAAGGTTCAAAGTTGAAGGGGGCGTGTCCGGACCTACATGGTCCGGACACAGGAGCACTGTTCTGGCCGCAGACTGCTGTGAGGGATCTCTCCCAAGACACACACAGAGACTGTACCCCTGTACTGACACCAATAAAGGAACAATGTGTGCACACACAGGATAGGAGCTCTAATAAATGTGCTGTGGAAGAGGGAAGCATTGTGTCCCCATATCATCCCCCTCTGCTCCAGCAGGGATTGAAGATGATCAGATGGAGGGTCCCATTAGCCCAAATAGGTGGATGCTGGGGAGCCCAGAAGCAGTTGCTCATTGTGGGGGTTCCCCGGAAGGTGGACATATCTGGGGAGCTTTCGCCGATATCATTGATGGGGATATGTGGGGTTTTGCCTGGACAGGGATAACTGGGCGACCCAAGCCCCGGAGGAGCCCAGTTGCTCCCAGAGACCGTCCCGCTCAACAGAACAAGCCCTGTGGACCTAGAGAAGCCCCATGGAGCCCAGAGAGCTGCCAACTTGGTCTGAATCCCCACACGCTGACTCAAGAGAGGGCATCATGCACCGGAATGCTGGGTCACCTTAACAAACCCAGGAGTATCTGCACCCCCCGCCTCTACCTCCTGACTGGTGGATGTATGTGTAACAGTTGCCGACTAAACAAGACTTTAAATTATAAATCGCAGATATTAAGAACACATGTCGTTCTGAACTGGCAGCGACTAGACGAGAGGTGGTTGCTTTGACTCAGAGGATCCATAATCAAGCTAGGGCAGTTATAAGGCATCTCCAATCCCAAACTGTCGCACAAGCCTCCATCATAAGAGATCTCCAAAGACATATGGAGGACTTAGATAATAGAGGAAGATGGCATAACATCAGAGTTAGAGGGGTCCCGGAGACGCGAGATAAAGAAGATGTAGCGGGCATTCTGGAAAAAGTCTTTAACTCAGTGTTACACCATCTAGCAGATCATCCAATCAAAATGGACAGAGCTCATAGAGCTTTAAGACCTAAAACCTTGAATGGAAACCCCAGAGACAAAATCTGTCATGTTACGGATTTCCCTCTAAAAAAAGATATTATGGCAAAGGCGTGCCATCTTAAACAAGTCACCTACAATAATACAAGGATACAGCTCTTCCAGGATCTCTCGTGGATTACTCTGCAGCAAAGGAGGGCACTGAAACCGCCATTGAATATTCTACAAGGTAACCATATTCCCTACAATTGGGGCTTTCCTTTTAGCCTCTCGGCAAAGAGAGGGGATAAAATGGCCGCATTAAGAAGCGCAGAAGACCTGGAGACCTTCTGCCGCATGATGAACATCGCTACACCGGACTTGCCGGACTGGACTATGCTATTGGGCCTGCCTCCACTGCAGCAGACTTGGCAATGGTCCACACCACGCAAAACGATATGGAAGGGTTCCAGGAGGGGGGACCCATCATGATTGGTTACTATAGAATACATCGTTTGTCTTGCATGTTTATTCTTTTTCCTTTTCTCCCCCTTGTGTGGGATTTTATAGGGGGCTATTCTTCACTCTTTAGTAAGAACCTAAAGCTCTTGGGAGTGGGATTTTGGGTAATAGTTGTTCTCACATGGCTGATGTGTACCCTCATAGGGGAGAGTCATGTTGATGTTGCCGATTCTGCAATTCCTCTAGTAGTGCAGACACACTCGGTTGTCACCTTAGGTGACTAAAGTCACACTGTGCTCGACTCTCATTTTGGGACTACATGAAGTTGTCCTATATTACTCATTTGTTGCTGTTGTTTCTTTCTTAATGTTCAGACTTATTACTTGTGTTCCAGTATGCGATGCTTTCTTTCTTAATCCTGAAATGAGAGGTCCCACATATTTAGAATTGGTGGTTCTAAATACTGGCCAACCGGACATGGGGAGATACCGAAATTGGTCCCTTTTCTTTCCTCTATATGAGAGCGTGTTGAATAGCGTGATACCATATCTGTCACAAAATGGTTAAACTCCTCAAACAAATGTCAAAGGCCTAAACTCTCCTGTCAAATGGAGACTTACCCTAAAGGGGATGTCACACGCGTCGATATCGCTGTCAATGTCGCTCATACGTCACGGATTTTCAGTCGCTCAAGCGACGTAAAAGTGACGCAGGAGCGACATTGAAGCGTGTGACCAAGCGATGCAACCAGCGATATGTCGCTGATCGCCGATCGCAGGTTTCACTGCCAGATGTAAAACCTGCCGCTCATCGCTCAGTAGACCTTGTGCATCGCTGCGTGTGACACTAAACTCAGCGACGTATTTTCTATTTTGACAACGTACAAGCGACTAAATAAAATCGCTCGCAAGATTGCGAAATCACCGCATCGCTGGGTCATATTGACGCGTGTGACATCTTACCTGCGATAATTCCACATCGCTCAGGCGATTAATAATTTGTGACGCATGAGCGATATCGCGGGCAACATTGACACGTGTGACAGGCCCTTAAAGGAGATGTGAAAATGTTGAGCTGATATAGTCTTCTCACAAGAGACTCATTTGACGATCAGTGGGTCATTCAAATTCATCCAACAATGGTTACCTCAGTCCTTTTCGGCAACATCTACAACTAAAAAGGCAGGAGCAGCCATTTTGATATCCCGCTCCTGCCGAATTCAAATATATAACACCGAGGTGGATCCCTCGGGCCGTTTCATCATACTTCGGGGGGAATTGGACAGTATCTCGGTCCATCTATGTAATATATATGCCCCAAGTGCTGGACAAATCATATTTCTAACGTCTGTCGGAGCGAGACTTAATCCCTGATGGTTGTGCACAAATCATTGGAGGTGACTTTAATCTAGCTTTCTCTGACTGCATGGACAGCCTCCACTTACACCCTACCCCTGACGCATGTCATAGAAGCTCTCGAGACTCAGATATGGCCTCTACGATATGTGGAGAATAGACAACCCTACAGTATACTTTTTATGCCCACTCTCATCAATGACATACTAGAATTGACTACTTCTTTGGAAACGTCGTCACACTACGATTCATGTATTAAGCCAGCATTGGCAATATCGCTTGGTCAGACCATGCCCCTTTACTAATGGATCTTGAGATCCTCCCTGTCTCGCCTAAAATGACAAACTGGCGGCTCAATGAGTCCCTGCTGACGAATGTGTTTATGAGAGAGATGCTTCGATCATCCCTTATTCACTAATTTGCTGAAGACGCCCCATTGGCTCCTTCACTTGCGGCTCTCTGGGAGGTGCATAAGGCTGTATTCCGAGGAGAATGTATTGCGCTCTCCTCATGATTAAAAAAAAGATGCTAAATTGAAGTATTCCTACTATGAGAAGAAGCTAAAACTTGCGGAGGCCAAGCTTCTTGTGCGCCCCACTAAGAGGGACCTGAGGAAAGTGATCGATCTAAGAGCTCAGTTGAAGGACATCACACTGGGAAGAGTCGAGAAGCTTCTACGTTTTTCCATACCATGATTATGGAAATAAAGCTCACTCTATGCTGGCTAGACAATTAAAAGACAAAGCTTCCACTAATGCTCCCTACAGCATTACAGACTCCTATGGTGTTGCCAAATACGACCCTGAAGGGATGGCCCAAGCTTTTCAGAATTACCTGCCCTTTATTCCCTCTCTTCTAACTTACCAACATCCCTTGCTGAAAAAGACACCTTACTAAATACATACCTGACCTCATGCCAGCTCCCTAGACTGCCCCCTGACGCAATAGAAGACTTAAATAGGAAGATCACATCAGAAGAGATCGGGGACATAATTAAAAACTTGCCCACAAGACACCTGGGCCGGATGGCCTTCCATATCTATACTATAAGACTTATGGACCCCTGCTCTCCCAACACATGGTCCCTTTGTTTAATTTTTTTTATGGATGGAGACGAAATACCCACTTCAATGCTCTATTCTTATATTACAGTTATTCATAAGGAGGGCAATGATCCTGTAAACTGTGCGGGCTATCGGCCCATAAGTCTGCTGAACTCGGACCTGAAAATCTTTACTAAAATATTGGAAGAGAGACTGAACAATTGGCTCCCGCTGCTAATTAATAAGGACCAATTGGGATTCGTGCGTTTCCGCCAAGCGGGCGACAACACCAGGCGCATACTAGATTTGATCGAGGTTGCAACTAAAGGGGGCATTTAGGCAGTCCTTCTAGGGCTGGATGCAGAAAAGTCCTTTGATAGGCTCAACTGGGCATTTATGTACTCTGCGTTGCACCACTTCAGCATCTCAGGGGCCTTCGTCACGGCATTAAGAGGTCTTTACTCTTGTCTTTCAGCGACGGTCCGTATACCTCACGCACACTCTAATACCCTTCATATCTGAAATGGCATTCGTCAGGGATGCCCATTGTCCCCCTTACTCTATGCGCTTAGTATAGAACCCCTAGAGGCCCAGATTCGTAATAACCCAGATGTGACCGGGATTCAGATTAGAAGTAAAAATTTTAAAATATCCCGACAACGTTTTGCTTTCTCTAACAAACCCTATAGTCTCTCTCCCCAACTTACAGCCCATACTCTAATCTTATTCCAATTTATCGGGGTATAAAATGAATTCTGGAAAAACAGAGGCATTACCGCTTAATATGACAGGACAAAAACTTAAATACAACAATCCTACAAATTTGCCCGGAAAACATCGTCCATAAAATATTTGGGAATTCATATCACTCCCAGATATAAACATTCTTTCAGGGCAAATTTCCCTCCCTTAATACAAGACACTGAAGCCCGCTTTAAAAAGTGGACCCCCATTCCGATCTCACTACTAGGCAGAATAGCAGAAAAAAAAATGTCGATTCTTCCTAGGTTTCCATACCTCTTGAAACTATTCCAATCAAAGTACCACTGAGCATACTTAAAAAAATACAATGTTTTTAAAGTACATCTGGCATTCGGGACGACATCGTATACCCAAGATTATTATTATTATTATGCCACACACTTGCGCCGCATTCCCTCCTGGACAAAACTACCGGCCTATAATAAATTAATGGAAATAGAGAAGCTGTGGTTAGCTTCATACCACCCGGCTTATCTAGTGTGGGGTCCCCGAATGATATACCTTTGGCTACACTCTTAGGCCCTATGGCCTTTACTAAAGAAATTTGGAACTCCACTAGAATAAAATTCCAACTTGCCTCACATGCATCCTTTTTAGCTCCCTTCCTCTGCAACCCACGTTTGTCAGACCTCATGAGTATGGGGGTGGCTTGCAGGTGGGCAGAGGTAGACCCTTTGACTAGGCAATTCAAACCATTTAATGACTTAGCTAACAAGTACAAATTACTGCAAAATTTGTTTTATTCCTACCAACAAATTACCCATTACTTTCTATCTGAATTAGGATCACCTGAATCCCTTACGCCTTCCAGATTCGAATAATTATGTGCCAGGGGCACCTCGACCAGAGGCCTTATCTCAGAAATTTACTCTACCTTAAATAACCCAGGCCCTCTGAATCCCATACAACATTCTTACGCGCAGAGATGGGAGAGATGGCTGGGTTATACGTTAACACCTCAAAAGTGGCAGATGATATGGTCTCATGCTTTTAAAATGTCTATTAATACCCTTTATAAAGAAAATCAGAATAAGATCTCGATGATTTGGTACCAATCCCCTGCATTGTTGAATACAATAAACCAGCCCATTCCTGACATTTGCTGGAGATGTGGCGTGAGTGGAGCTTCCCTGTACCATATCTTTTGGACTTGCTTGGGAATAACTGGTTTTGGAGAGAGTTCAAAAGATTGGTGGGTGATGTCATGGGCATGGCTATCCCTTTAGACTCCCTGGCCTATTTGCTAAACTTATTACCACCAGGGTTAGATAAATCAAGGGCTAAATTATTAATGCACCTCTTAACAGCTGCCAAGTGTTTGATTTCATTGTTCTGGAAGAAAACAGCGGCTCTTACACTGTCTGATTTATACACACGGATTAATGATATCCATCTCATTGAAAAGATGACTGCCAATCTACATAATACTATGGACAAATTAGATAAAATCTGGAGATTTTGGATTATGTTTGGATTATGTTCCGGGAGGGCTTCCATTTGTCACGGTTAAAAATTTGAACCTGCCACACTTACTACTCTCCGCAGGACTACTCCCTGAATTGCTGTGAACCCCAAGATGCCTGGACTAACCCTGATGTGAGATATTCTGAAACCCTAAGGGTACCTTTACACGCCGCAATTTTTGGTGGCGATATGAGGCCTTACAACGTGCTCGGTCACATTTTTCATCGCCGATGGCAGCATCACACTCCGCAATTGTGCCCGAAACATAAGGCGATGTGTCGCTCCGGAAGTCGCCTCACCTACAGCGGAACCAATCTTGCCTCATTCCCTCGCCACTTCACACGCCGCAATTCCAAAGGCAATGTGGGCGCACATGTTCAGCGCGGCGAGGACATAGGCATGCCACAGTGGTTTACACCGCGCCCCACACACGCTCATTGGACAACGCTACAGCGTTACGATTGGTCAGCCTGCTCTGGAAGGCTGGATAATACATGACGCCATTGTTTGTCGGAGTTTTGCACCAATACACGCTCAAATATGGCGCGCTGTCAACTGACAGCCAATGGGAACACAGTAGCCACCACCAATCATCGCACATGGGGCGCGGACTCCAGCACGCTGTGGCACGCCTACGGGAAATCAATAGGCGATGTATATTCCATCACTATCTCCCTAGCACACACCAAAAGCTGGAAATCTCGCCCTCATGATTGCCTCTGATTTTGGAGCAGTGCTCTGAAATAAGGAACCAGGCAACAGGCGATTTATCACCGCCATATTCCCCAAATACACGCTGCAACTGGGAGGCAATTTGACGGCGCCCAGTTTCAGGGCGACATATCGCCGTCAGGATTCCCAGCAGATATTGCGGCGTGTAAATGTACCTTTACAGATATCTCACCGTTACACTAAAGATGAGACCCTCTCACCCTTTCCCCTCTATTTTCTTTTATACACTTATTTACAGTATGATCATATGTTATAGAACATGTTCTGTTCTTTGTTGATAGCTGTTGATATGTCATTCGAAAATGTTAATAAAAACATAGCTGAAAAAAAAAAGGTTCAAAGTTTATCAACATTTTCTCATTTTTACAACAAAATGTAAAAATCACTTTTTTAGGGACCACATCACATTTGGAGTGAATTTGAAGGGCCTATGTGACAGGAAACACCCAAAAGTAACACCATTCCAAAAACTCTTATGGCACCTTTACGCACCGCTACCGAAAGGTAGAAATCGGCAGGTATCGGAGACAATTGTATCTTTTACCTTCAAAACACCGCGAAGTGGCGGCGTGTAATTCAGGTTTTACCTTCCTGTCTCTTTGGATACCTGTCTTTCAGCCGTGCTCAAAAACAAGCAGGTATAATCCCTATGGTAGCGGCCTGTAATCGGGACACAGGTACAGTATTTGAGTTCCCTGGGGCGTGCCACAGCGTCATGTATACCACGCCCCATCAGCGATCATTGGTGGGGACTACTGTGTACCCATTGGCTGTCCCTGCACAGGGCGGCATATTTAACGATCTGACCAGTCACACTACACATTTGCTATAGCGTCATGTATTAGTCAGCCTCCCTGCGCTGGCTGGCCAATCATCATGTTATTGCATTGTCCAATCACCGTACGAGCGCCACGTAATACACAACTCTGTCACACCTATGTAGTTACGGCGCACAATATGTACGCCCATATTCCCTTGTTGTAGCGGTGTGTAAATCAGGGAATGTGCTCCACAGAAGGTAACCTGCGGCACCTGTCGGCACTTCCGGGGAACGAAAATACCGTCTGTGGAGCACCTTGTGGCGGCGTGTATTTTCGGCATCAGGTACCGTTAGCAACCGCTGAAAACGTGTGCGTGCACGTGTGGTGCCTACCTGTTGCTACCCTCGGTAGCGGCGTGTAAAGGTACCATTACACTGTTCAAAACCCTATTCAAGAATTTTATTAACCCTTCAGGTGCTCACAGAAACTAAAGCAATGTGGAGGGAAAAAATGTAAATGTTCCTTTATCCACAAATATTGAATTTTTACAAGGGTAACAGGATAAATTGAACCATGATATTTGTTGTGCAATTTCTCCTGAGTACACTGTTACCTCATATATGGTGGAAAACTACTATTTAGGCGCACAACAGGGCTCAGGAGGGAAGGATTGCCATTTAACTTTTAGAATGGGAAATTGGCTGGAATTGTTAGCTTACATCATGTTGCGTTTGGACAGCACCTGATGTGCCTAAACAGTGGAAACTCCCCTGAATTTACCCCATTTTGGAAACTAGATCCCCAAGGAATTTGTCCAGATGTGTCGTGAGCACTTTAATCCCCAGGTGCTTTACAGGATCTCTAACATTGAACTGTGAAAAGGACACAAAAATGTTCTTTTAGTCCCTTTTTTTTATTTTCACAAGGTCTACAGAGGAAAATGGACCCAAAATTTGTTTTGCAATTTCTCCTGAGTATGCTGTTATCCCGTATATGGTGAATAATCATTGTTTGTGTGCATGGCTCAGAAAGGAAGGAGTGCCAGGTGTCATGCTTGAAGAGTTCCTGATGTGCCTAAACAGTGGAAGCCCCCACAAGTGACCCAATTTTGTAACCTAGACCCCCCCAAGGAATTAATCTATGGTTAGCACTTTTACAGAATATTATAACATTGAGTCGTGAAAATGAAAAAGTACGTTTTCTCCACAAAAATTATATTTAAGCCACAATTTTTTCATTTTCACAAGGGCAATAGGAGAAAATACTCCTCAACATTTGTTGTGCAATTTCTCCTGAGTACACTGATACATATGTGGTTCATAGAATTTTATAACATAGAAACATGAAAATGGAAAAATTAGATTTTTTCCAGAAAAATGTCTTAGGATCAAATATTTTCATTTTCCCAAGGATAGGAGGAGAAATTGGACTGATTCATTTGTATTTATCGGGCGGCAGAGATTATAGTTAATGGGAGAATCGTAGTGCCTATTAATCATTATCACTTTATATTTTGAATGGTGGGTGACCAATAGTATATAAATGGTGGGGTACATTTATGTATTCAGGGGAGCAGTGTGGGAAATGATTTATTCAGGTGGCCTTGTTACTTCTAGGGCTGAGCTGCTCAGTGTAAAAAGATGAGTCGTGGCTGGAACAAATCGGCATGAAGGTCTGACCAGATTGAGAAAAAAAAACCAGTAAACTAATCAGATGATATGTCAACGGTAAGTCATTGAATTGAAATATTTATTCTGTACTGTAGGACATGGAGTTGTACTGTTATTTGTTAAGTTCCATAGGCCGCATTCTTACATTTGCGTGTTATGTCGGGCATTATGCGATGTGTATATACATATATATACAAATATATATATATATTATATATATATATAGAGGCAGAGCTATGAAGGGGCAGGGCTATGTGGAGGGGTGAGGCTATCTGGAGGGGTGGTGCTATGATACATACACACATACATACACTCAGCTTTATATATTAGAATATGCTTATACAGTGGAGGATTACAATTAATTTGTTTTGAGTGCGTTTTGCAAGACAAGCTAACCTTTTTAAAAATTTGTAACTTGGTATAAGAGCAAGATTTGGAATAAGAACATCATGTGAACGCTCACCAACCCTCTACAGTATTGTACCTCCCTCCCTACGCAGATACAGTACAGTACCAGTAATACTCACTGCTTCTAGCACATGCACAAAAGCCATCAATTGCGGTCTTTTCCTCACTTCTGGGTTGTGGCCTTTACCTGTTCACTGCACTCTGAACACGGAGCCTCCATACTTGATATTGTACATGGATGATGCTGCTACTAAACCAACTTTAGGTCCTGTAACTGATTAACTACCTGCACATATGTATACTGTATATATCATAGAATTGCAATTAATTGCAAAACTGTAATAATTTTATATGAATACAGTAGATATTTTTGGGTTGTGGAATGAATCATCTGCATTTCAATTATTTCTTTTGGGAAAATGTGCTTTGATATAAGATTTAGATCACAAGCATATTCCCGGAACAAATTATGCTCATAATCCAAGGTGTGAGCCGGGTTGAACCATAGGTGTGTTATATAATCATGTCCGGTACCCAGTGTGTCAATGTAAGAAACATTCATGAGCCTAATGAGCGGCTGTGAGACCAATGAGCGGCTGAGGGCGTTGTGTGAACCAACCGGGAACACAGGGAGTTAACAAGAGCTGTGTGAAAGTTGTAGAGATCAGGCACATAGATAAGCAGCTGTGTAGGAACCAGAGAAAGCTAATTGTTAGTGGTCAAGTGGGTGTGTCCATGTGGGCGTGGCAGGCATGATAAGAGCCTGCCAGCTGAGTGATTGAGGAGACAGACTTCAAGAAATCAGCTCAGACCAGAGAGTTGACAGACTTCTGAGTTCAGTCTGTGTGAGAGCAGAAGAGAGCCTCTGAGGGAGAAGAGTCCATGTCCTGTGGAGATGAGTGGAGCCATGAGGCCAGAAGGCAGAGGGTTTTACAGCACCTGTAGTTGGGAAGACTGGCTGACCCTGGAGGGGCTCGCGATGGCGTGTCTGGTGCAGCCGCTTGCCTGGAGGTCTGGGCCTGTGATGGCAGACTTAGAAGCGGCTGGCGACCTGGAAGACACGTGCTGAGGAGTCCTTGGGGATGCCTGGCTTGCCCTGGAGCTCAGGTAGCTAAACCCAGGTCTGGGCCTGGTTCTGACCGGTATCCTATACCAATGCCGGTGCGTGTCCCAGAATGTGTGCGGGGACAGTGTAGAGCATCAGGAGCTCTGTGTAGTGGCTGTGAGTACATTAGCAGCCTGTATGCATGGACTGAGCTACTCGAAGGGGAACTAAGCTAAGGAAGAGCCTGGCTGTGGGTCAGAGACTGTTGTGTGAACAGGGGTGTACCGGCTGTGCCCGGACCCCTGTGGGACTGTGAATGACCCATATATTCTGCATCTAATAAGCACTGTAATATTGAATGGTACAGACTGTCCTGTGTATATAGTGTCATGTGGGCAGTTACCACCCTTGGGACCGACTATAAGGTTATAAAGGTCCCGTTGACAACTATAGGATAAAATGTTAGTTATTATGTTTGTAAAAGGCTAGGTGGCCATAAACGGCATAGGGAGCTATGATTGGTGCTCATGGTGTTCCATGGAGCTGTAATCAATGCTCCCGGGTATATCAGCCCTTTTAAAAGGGTATATGTGCAATGTAATGTACTGTTGTATGTAATGTTATGTTGATTATGGTGTTATGTCAGTGCATTATGCATTTTATATGTGATGAGCAGTTATGAGTGATAATAAACTGCTCCTTAAATGTTTTAACAGTTAAAAACATGTTTTGGTGTCATTCTACGCTGCCAAGCGAGTCCTTAGGCGTACGCTACCTCACAATATATATTGCGTGGTAGCGCTTGCTGAGTGTGTTGGGGGACACTTGTTCACTGTGCAATTCAAGCACACATACACAGTTTATTATAAAAGATAGTCCATCAGTTTATTTTAAGTCATAAACCGCTACTCTGATTTTGTAGATGATAACCACAACAACAGTCCACATGAACAGTGTATAACATATAGTCCTTCCTTTGAGCAGATATGCTTGCACCCAGATATCCCTTGACCTCAGTCAGCACACAATTGTCCCACTCTGGGTTTACCTTCTCTTGCAGTGTAGCAGGAATTCAGACTGGCTCCTGCCAGTCTTGCCATCTAGGAGGTGGCACACAGGGATCACGCACCAGGTCTTCGGATTCGATCCATATCGGCACCTGTCATGAGTCCAGATCCTCAGGGCCTCAATTACTCCTGGACTTCTAGGAGCACTTGCCAGCTCCACTCTCAGACAGCTTTGTCTTCTGCCATGTAGACCAAACAGGAAGGGTGAAGGACCTTGGTTACATCACAGTCATGTGATCATAAAGGAGTCACATTATATCAGATGTGACACACCCATGGGGAGGTATGTGGACATTCAGTCCCACCATTCACTTACTGAATATCCTATGAAACCAGCTCTTTAAAATAAAGATTCCTGGTATTACAAGTCCCAGGCAAACTATCTGGTTTCACATAGCAACAGATCTTCATCTCTTCAAACTTACCGGTCACTTACTTTGCCGGTATACCTTACTAGATATATACTATACATATATATATTGCTGATTTTTTGCTGTTCTTGCATTTAAGGGCTCTGCAAGTGTAGTCCTCAAACTGTTTTAGTAAAATCTATGCTCCAGAAATGACATGGCGCTCCTTCCCTCCCAAGCCCTGGCATGTGGCTAAACAGTTTTGTACAGTCACCTGTGGGGTATTGCCACATTCAAGAGAAATTGTGCAACAAATTTTGGGACCCCTTTTTACCTATTCCACTTGTCAAAATTAAAATCTGAAATTAATACATTTTAGTGGTAAAAATATACCAAGTTTTTTCTTCACCGCCCAGTGGTATAAAATTGTGTGACACACCTGTGGTGTCAATATGCTCACTGCATCCCTAGAAGATATTCACTGTGTGGTGCAGTTTGTAAATTGGGGTCTTCTGCTGTTAAGGCACCTCAGGGGCTCTGTCAATGTGACATGACAGCCCCAAACTATTCCAGACAAATCTAAAATCCAATATGGGACTCCTTTCCTTCTGAGCCTTGCCCTGTACCCAAAAGAAGTTTTCAATCACATATGAGGTATCAGTGTCCTCAAGAGAAATTGCACAATAAATTGTATTGTGCATTCTCCCCTGTTACACTTGAAAAAAATTAAAAATGTGGGGTTAAAACCTTTGTGTGTGAAAATGTGATTTTTCTCTTTTCATGCCTTAACATTCTAAAATTCTGTGAAGCACCTCGGTGTTCAAGGAGCTCACCACACATCTAGGTAAGTTCCTTGAGGGTGTCTAGTTTCCTAAATGGGGTCAGTTTTAATTTTTTTCACTGTTTGGGCACATCAGAGGTTCTTAAAATGTGACAAGGCACCCGCTAATGATTCCAGTCAAGGTTGCCTTTTATTATTATTATTATTATTATTATTATTATTATTTATTTATAGGATTTATAGGGCACCATTGATTCCATGGTGCTGTACATGAGAATGGGCTACATACAAACAAGTTAAAAATACAACGTGCAAACTAACAGGGACAGACTGATACAGAGCGAAAGGAGAGGACCCTGCCCTTGTGGGCTTACATTCTACGAGGCAGTTGGGAGAGAGACAGTAGGTCGGGTCTGCTCTGATGGTGGTGGAGCACCGGGTCCAATGGTGGTGGAGCGTCAGGTCCAATGGTGGTGGAGCAGTGGTTCCAGTGGTGGTGAGGTGACACCGTGGTCATTGCAGGTTTTAAGATGTTCTGAAGAGATAGGATGATTTTTTGAAAATCAAATGGCGCTCCTTCCCTTCTAAGCCCTGCCATGCACCCAAACATTAGTTTTCCACCACATAGGGGGTATCATTATACTCAGGCAATGTTGTATAACAAATTAGGTGGTGTATTCCCTTGTGAAAATACAAAAGCACCTGAAGGGTTAATAAACTTTTTGAATGTGTTTTTGAGCAGTTTGAGGGGTGCAGTTTTTAGGATGGTGTCACTTCTTGGTATTTTCTGCCACATTGGCCTCTCAAAGTTACTTCAAATTTGATGTGATCCTTAAAGAAATGGTTTTGTAAATTTTGGTGGAAAAATTAGAAATTGTTCATAAAGTTTTAATCCATATAACTTCCTAACCAAAAAAATAATCAAGTCATGTATGAGATGTTATTTATTAACTATTTTGTGTGACATAACTCCAACTCCCTGGATTAAGGGCATAACAATTAAAAGTTTGAAAATTGCTACATTTTCTAGAAAGTTTCAATATTTTCACAAATATGCCAAAAATATCATAAGAAGTACAATATGTCATGAAAAAACAGTCTGCTGCTACTACTACTACTACTACTACTACTACTACTACTACTACTACTACTACTACTACCACTGTGACTACAAAACATTACATCTTCTACCTTCTATGTCCCATAATTTGATTCTGCAATTACCACTGACACTTTACAACCAGACTGGCTGTCCATCATATTCTATAACAACCTTCTGCTGCTGGGAAGGAAACCTACCATGTACACGATAAAGATCTGTAACTGCTCCCCAAAAAGGAAGACACTGCTTCTTTAGGGGTTCATACAGGTCTTCTGCTGCTGGGAAGAAACCCTACCCCATACAGGGAACATTTAACAAAAATCAAACAAATTAGTACAAAAATATCCATAAGTACAACACAAGGACGGTGACTGTATCAGTACACCTCCTTGTACCCAACTAAAAATGCATATATAAAGAACAAGAGGAACAGGAGTTGAAAAGGATTTAAGAATTTTATTTTGACATCAAGTGAAAAGTATAAAATACACTGTTTCAAACACTGGCACAATGTTTGTGCCACTGTTTGAAACAGACCTTTTTAAATTTTAAACTTAGTGTCAAAATAAAATTCTTAAATCCTTTTCAACTCCTGTTCCTCTTGTTCGTAAAAATCAAACAACCCCTAAACTACTGCCAACATTTTTATAGCTATAAAAGCCATCACTTTTTTATATTCAAAACCCCAAACCTTTTTTTATTCCCTAAAAGGGATAATTTTTGGACTATTTGTTAAAAAAATCATGTGTTTTATTCCTTATAAGCCATGTATAAAAACACCAGCACCATCTCCCTCCCAAATGGTATAATTTTTAGAATATTTTCCTATTTGAAAAAGCAAAAAAAGCCCAACAATACCATATGCTGTTAAACAATTTAATTTATTTGGTACTATTGGTTTCAGTCCATTTTTCGATAGTCATAAACTGAGAACACTATGACATTAAAGGGATCCTGTCACCTACAATCGAGGTGACAGGATCAATTTAATAAGGTTGGATTAAATTGGGGAACTGAATCTGAATTGAATTCTAGAAAATTCACTCATCTCTAATGGTACCGTTACACGCCGCAACTTTGGGCAGCGATCGGAGGCAACCTAACGTGCGCATGCTCATTTTTCATGGTTGCCTCCGAACGCCGAAGGCGCTTTTACATGCCGCAATTTCGCCCTCAATTTAAGGCGATGTGTCTCCCCGGAAGTTGCCACACAAACAGCGGGAAACATCCGGTAGACTCCTGTCACAGCTTCACACGCCGCAATCCCCAAAGGAATGTGGGCATACATGTTGAGCGCCGCGAGAACATAGGCATGGCATACTGGTGTATACCGCGCCCCAAGCACACCGCAATAGCGTTATGATTCGTCAGCCAGCGCAGGAAGGCTGGCTAATACATGACGCCATTGCCATTGTGTGGTGTTGATTGGACAGCTCTTCAAATATGGCGCCCTGTGAAGTGACAGCCAATGGAAACAGTAACCACCACCAATCATCGCTGACGAGGCGCGGTCTCCAGCCACTGTGGGACGCCTCTGGGAAATGAGTAGGTGACGCTGATTCCATCCCTATCGCCCCTTCACACGCCAAAAGCAGGGAAATTCCGCTTAATGATTACCTCTGATTTTGGAGCAGTGCTGTGAAATCGGAACCAGGCGCAACCTTTTTGATCACCGCCAGATTCCCCAATTGCACGCTGCAATTTCGAGGGCAATCCACAGCGATGGTGACGGGGCTACAGATTCCCTGTCAGATTTCTCACCGTGGTTGCGGCGTGTAAAGGTACCCTAATGGGTATCAAACAACAATATCAATGAAAAGTAACTACTAGTGATGAGCGAGTATGCTCTGCGCTGCTCGGTACTCGCACGAGTATCACTGTACTCGGGCTACTCGGCGAGCACCGAGTAATCTCGCAAAACTCGTGCTGTGCTCGTGCTCCTCATCCCTGCATGTTGGCGCTCTTTAGAGAGCCAGCCCACATGCAGGGATTGGCTGGCAGACCACTGCAATGCCACAACCCTGTTAGTTGTGGCATTGCAGTGATTGGCCGGCCTGCACAGCGTGACCGAGCCTTTATAAGACCCGCCTGCGCTGTGCTCTGCACACAGCCATCCAGACTGTTAGTGTAAGGAGAGTGTCTGCTGCTGCTTAGGGACAGATTTGCGGCCCTCATAGTTAGATCCGGAGCAGGGCTGCAAACTGCTGCTGACCACAACAGTCCTTCTCAGGACTAATCTAGGAGGATATAGGCAGGGTGCTCCAGATCGGAATCCAAGCTTTTCTGTGACCATAACAGTCACCATACTGTTGTACTTACTAGCTTGATACAGGTTAGGGACTAAAATCCTACTCTCCTGTGACCTGAACAGTCACCAGACTGTTGTACTTACTACCTTAATACAGGTTAGGGACTAAAATCCTACTCTCCTGTGACCTGAACAGCCACCAGACTGTTGTACTTACTACCTTGATACAGGTTAGGGACTAAAATCCTACTCTCCTGTGACCTGAACAGTCACCAGACTGTTGTACTTACTACCTTGATACAGGTTAGGGACTAAAATCCTACTTTACTGTGACCTGAACAGTCACAAGACTGTTGTATTTACTACCTTGATACAGGTTAGGGACTCAAATCCTACTCTCCTGTGACCTGAACAGTCACCGGACTGTTGTACTTACTACCTTGATACTGGTTAGGGACTAAAATCCTACTCTCCTGTGATCTGAACAGTCACCAGACTGTTGTACTTACTACCTTGATACAGGTTAGGGACTAAAATCCTACACTCCTGTGACCCGAACAGTCACCAGACTGATGTACTTACTACCTTGATACAGGTTAGGGACTAAAATCCTACTCTCCTGTGACCTGAACAGTCACCAGACTGTTGTACTTACTACCTTGATACAGGTTAGGGACTAAAATCCTACTCTCCTGTGACCTGAACACTCACCAGACTGTTGTACTTACTACCTTGATACAGGTTAGGGACAAAAATCCTACTCTCCTGTGACCTGAGCAGTCACCAGACTGTTGTACTTACTACCTTGATACAGGTTAGGGACTAAAATCCTACTCTCCTGTGACCTGAACAGTCACCAGACTGTTGTACGTACTACCTTGATACAGGTTAGGGGCTAAAATCCTACTCTCCTGTGACCTGAACAGTCACCAGACTGTTGTACTTACTACCTTGATACAGGTTAGGGACTAAAATCCTACTCTCCTGTGACCTGAACAGTCACCAGACTGTTGTACTTACTACCTTGATACAGGTTAGGGACTAAAATCCTACTTTACTGTGACCTGAACAGTCACCAGACTGTTGTATTTACTACCTTGATACAGGTTAGGGACTCAAATCCTACTCTCCTGTGACCTGAACAGTCACCAGACTGTTGTACTTACTACCTTGATACAGGTTAGGGACTAAAATCCTACTCTCCTGTGACCTGAACAGTCACCAGACTGTTGTACTTACTACCTTGATACAGGTTAGGGACTAAAATCCTACTCTCCTGTGACCTGAACACTCACCAGACTGTTGTACTTACTACCTTGATACAGGTTAGGGACTAAAATCCTACTCTCCTGTGACCTGAACAATCACCAGACTGTTGTACGTACTACCTTGATACAGGTTAGGGACTAAAATCCTACTCTCCTGTGACCTGAACACTCACCAGACTGTTGTACTTACTACCTTGATACAGGTTAGGGACTAAAATCCTACTCTCCTGTGACCTGAACAGTCACCAGACTGTTGTACGTACTATCTTGATACAGGTTAGGGACTAAAGTCCTACTCTCCTGTGACCTGAACAATCACCAGACTGTTGTACTTACTACCTTGATACAGGTTAGGGACTAAAATCCTACTCTCCTGTGACCTGAACACTCACCCGACTGTTATACTTGCTACCTTGATACAGGTTAGGGACTAAAATCCTACTCTCCTGTGACCTGAACAGTCACTAGACTGTTGTACTTACTACCTTGATACAGGTTAGGGACTAAAATCCTACTCTCCTGTGACCTGAACAGTCACCAGACTGTTGTACGTACTACCTTGATACAGGTTAGGGGCTAAAATCCTACTCTCCTGTGACCTGAACAGTCACCAGACTGTTGTACTTACTACCTTGATACAGGTTAGGGACTAAAATCCTACTCTCCTGTGACCTGAACAGTCACCAGACTGTTGTACTTACTACCTTGATACAGGTTAGGGACTAAAATCCTACTTTACTGTGACCTGAACAGTCACCAGACTGTTGTATTTACTACCTTGATACAGGTTAGGGACTCAAATCCTACTCTCCTGTGACCTGAACAGTCACCAGACTGTTGTACTTACTACCTTGATACAGGTTAGGGACTAAAATCCTACTCTCCTGTGACCTGAACAGTCACCAGACTGTTGTACTTACTACCTTGATACAGGTTAGGGACTAAAATCCTACACTCCTGTGACCCGAACAGTCACCAGACTGATGTACTTACTACCTTGATACAGGTTAGGGACTAAAATCCTACTCTCCTGTGACCTGAACAGTCACCAGACTGTTGTACTTACTACCTTGATACAGGTTAGGGACTAAAATCCTACTCTCCTGTGACCTGAAAACTCACCAGACTGTTGTACTTACTACCTTGATACAGGTTAGGGACTAAAATCCTACTCTCCTGTGACCAGAACACTCACCAGACTGTTGTACTTACTACCTTGATACAGGTTAGGGACTAAAATCCTACTCTCCTGTGACCTGAACAGTCACCAGACTGTTGTACTTACTACCTTGATACAGGTTAGGGACTAAAATCCTACTCTCCTGTGACCTGAACACTCACCAGACTGTTGTACTTACTACCTTGATACAGGTTAGGGACTAAAATCCTACTCTCCTGTGACCTGAACAGTCACCAGACTGTTGTACTTACTACCTTGATACAGGTTAGGGACTAAAATCCTACTCTCCTGTGACCTGAACACTCACCAGACTGTTGTACTTACTACCTTGATACAGGTTAGGGACTAAAATCCTACTCTCCTGTGACCTGAACAATCACCAGACTGTTGTACGTACTACCTTGATACAGGTTAGGGACTAAAATCCTACTCTCCTGTGACCTGAACACTCACCAGACTGTTGTACTTACTACCTTGATACAGGTTAGGGACTAAAATCCTACTCTCCTGTGACCTGAACAGTCACCAGACTGTTGTACGTACTATCTTGATACAGGTTAGGGACTAAAGTCCTACTCTCCTGTGACCTGAACAATCACCAGACTGTTGTACTTACTACCTTGATACAGGTTAGGGACTAAAATCCTACTCTCCTGTGACCTGAACACTCACCCGACTGTTATACTTGCTACCTTGATTCAGGTTAGGGACTAAAATCCTACTCTCCTGTGACCTGAACAGTCACTAGACTGTTGTACTTACTACCTTGATACAGGTTAGGGACTAAAATCCTACTCTCCTGTGACCTGAACAATCACCAGACTGTTGTACGTACTACCTTGATACAGGTTAGGGACTAAAATCCTACTCTCCTGTGACCTGAACAGTCACCAGACTATTGTACTTACTACCTTGATACAGGTTAGGGACTAAAATCCTACTCTCCTGTGACCTGAACAGTCACCAGACTGTTGTACTTACTACCTTGATACAGTTTAGGGACTAAAATCCTACTCTCCTGTGACCTGAACAGTCAACTGACTGTTGTACTTACTACCTTGATACAGGTTAGGGACTAAAATCCTACTCTCCTGTGACCTGAACAGTCACCAGACTGTTGTCGCTGTATACAGGCAAAATGCGCAAGGGCGTTGGCAAGGGCGTTGGCAAGGAACAAGGAAGTGAACGTGATGGTGGTGCAGGCAGAGGCCGAGGTCATGTGCAAGCACTAATTTCGCAACAACAAAGGGGCACATCTACTCGCTCGCACGTCCTGTCCCAAATTCTTGGGGCCCGCAGCAGTACACCGCTCTTGATCCAAGACCAGTGTAAACAGGTTGTTACTTGGATAGCGGATAATGCTTCAAGTCAGATGGGCACCTCATCAAACACCCTGTCTTCCACACGGTCAAGTGTCAGTAGCCGTGATACTGCACATTTCCCAACCTGATCCTCCTTCCTACCACCAGGCCGAGTACATGTCCACGGACATTACTGATCCCACACTAGGACACTCGGAAGAGCTGTTCACGTATCCATTCGCAGAATCTGGCCTCTCGCCAGCTCCTGTTGAAGTGGGTGATGAGGAGATGGTATGTACAGATGCCCAAATATTTGAGCAGCCACGTTCTCACAAACGTAACGTTGGCAACGTGTCTCAACAAGGGGTGGACGATGATGAGACACAATTGCCAGGAAGTCAGGAGGAGGATCAGGGTGCGGAAGAGGAAGACGACGTGGTGGATGATCCAGTAGCTGACCCAACCTGGCAGGAGGATATGCAGAGCAAGGACAGCAGTGCACAGGGGGAGGGAGGTGTAGCGTCCCAACAGGCAGTACGAAGCAGGGTCGTGTCCGCAGGCAGAAGGCAGGCAACCGTTCCCCGGAACAACAACACGACTCAAGGTGCCTGTGCAAATGTTAGGTTTTCCCGAGTCTGGCAGTTTTTTAAGTTGGCTCCAGATGACTCTAAAAAGGCCATTTGCAACACCTGCCATGCCAGCATCAGCAGGGGTACGAAAACTAGCAGCCTGACCACCACCAGCATGATCAGGCACATGTCAGCCAAGCACCCGACTTTGTGGGAAGTACAACAGAGTCGAGGAGCGGTGCTTGCTGATGTCACTGCTATGTCTTCGCGTGTTGTGCGTGCGAGCCAATCCCCTGTCCATGCTGGCCGCGAACAAGCCTCCGGCCCTGCACCTGAAGTTGCCCACGCACAAATAACACCACCATCAAGCACGTCCTTGTCCCAGCGCAGCGTTCAATTATCCATTCAGCAAACCTTTGAACGCAGGCGCAAATACGCTGCCAACGCCCCACATGCCACAGTCCTAAATTCTCACATTTCGCGACTCATAGCGCTAGAAATGTTGCCTTTCCGGCTGGTGGAGACGGAAGCATTCCGCGACCTGATGGCGGCTGCTGTCCCACGTTACTCGGTCCCCAGCCGCCACTATTTCTCCAGATGTGCCGTCCCCGCATTGCATAACCATGTGTCCCAAAGCATCACACGTGCCCTGAACAACGCTGTTTCAGCCAAAGTCCACCTAACCACAGACACGTGGACAAGTGCTTGTGGGCAAGGCCGCTACATCTCCTTGACGGCACACTGGGTTAATATTGTGGAGGCTGGGACCCAGTCTGAGCGAGGGACGGAACACGTCCTTCCCACACCAAGGATAGCAGGCCTTACCTCTGTCAGGGTTTCACCGACACTCTACAGCTCCGGAATGTCATGCTCCTCAGCCTCCTCCTCCTGCACATCCTCATCCACTGTACCCTCCACACCAGTCCCAAGCTGGAAGCACTGCAGCACTGCCTCTGCGAAGCGGCAACAGGCTGTGCTGAAGCTAGTCTGCATAGGTGACAAACGCCACAATGCAGAAGAGGTGTGGACAGCTCTGAAACAGCAGGCAGATCACTGGCTCACACCTCTGAACCTAAAGCCAGGAAAGGTCGTGTGTGACAATGGCCGGAACCTGGTGGCAGCTTTGAGGCGAGGCCAGCTGACGCATGTTCCATGCGTGGCCCATGTGCTCAAACTGGTGGTTCAGAGGTTTCTAAAGTCATACCCAGAGCTGTCTGAACTGCTGGTAAAAGTTTGCCATCTGTCTGCACATTTTTGCAAGTCACCTGCTGCTTCAGCCGGCCTTGCCGACTTTCAGCGCCGTTTGCGTCTTCCGGCCCACAGACTGGTGTGTGATGTCCCCACGCGTTGGAATTCAACTCTGCACATGTTGGTCAGGATATGTGAGCAGAAGAGGGCAGTTGTGGACTACCTGCATCACCTAAGCCGTCGGGAAATGGGTCAAACTCCACACATAACACCTGAGGAGTGGAGATGGATGTCCGACCTATGTACCGTCCTCCAAAACTTTGAGGACTCCACCAAGATGGTGAGCGGCGATGACGCCATTATTAGCGTCACCATACCACTACTCTGCTTTCTAAAATGGTCTCTGCTGAAAAACAAAGAGGATGCATTGCAGGCGGAGCGCGATGACTTGGTGCAAGAAACAGTAGTGGGTGTGGGTGATAACACACAGCCCAGCCTCATCTCATCACAACATGCAGTGGAGGACTATGACGAGGAGGAGGAGGATGAAGACATGGAGCAACTCTCTGGCCAAATTGAGGATATGACATGCACACCAGTCATACCCTCGATTCAGCGTGGCTGGCCAGAGGACAGGGGATATGAGGAGGAGAAGGAGGAGGAGGACAGCATGTTCAGTCATCGTGTTGGTCTGGATACTGAAGTGATGGCTGTTAAGAGTCTGGCGCACATGGCTGACTTTATGGTAAGCTGCCTGGCTCGTGACCCTCGCGTTCAGAACATCTTGGCCGACAATCAGTACTGGTTGGCAACACTCTTAGACCCACGCTACAAGGAGAACTTTATGTCTCTCATTCCTGAGGCGGAGAGGTCAGCCAAAATGCAGCAGTTCCAGAAGGCCATAGTCACGGAAGAAGGCAAATCATTCCCCTCACAAAACGCTAGCGGCATAGGTCAGGAATCGGTGGACAACCAAGGCGTACGGCCGAGAGGGGCACAAGTCCAATCCGCCAGAGGTAGGGGAACAGTCTTTACGATGTGGGACAGTTTTCTCAGTCCCTCACGTACCACAGCCCCTGAGGTGCGGAGTAGTGCCACAAGAAATGCTAAGTTTGGCCAGATGCTGAAGGAGTACCTTGCAGATCGAACAACTGTACTGCGAAATTCCTCTGTGCCTTACAATTATTGGGTCTCCAAGCTGGATACATGGCATGAATTGGCTCTCTACGCCTTGGAAGTCCTGGCCTGCCCTGCTGCTAGCGTTTTGTCAGAGCGTGTTTTCAGTGCCGCAGGTGGAATCACTACTGATAAACGCACCCGCCTGTCAACTGAAAATGCTGACAGGCTGACTCTGATCAAGATGAACAAGGGTTGGATTGGGCCAGACTTCACCACACCACCAACAAATGACAGCGGAATTTAAATTTTGTTCTGGGAATTTGCCATGTACCTCCACTCACCCATGGGTACACACTTCTGGACTTTGGCTAATCGCTGGACTGCTCCTCCTTCTCCTCATGTGCCACCATGATAACCGTTACAATAGTTAGGCTGTTGTTTCAGGTATACCCCCAGTGGTAAATTTTTTTGCCCATTCTTTTAGAATTGGCATTACAACGACAGTAGACCCACTCCTTTTCAATGGGAAAAATGTTTTGAGGCCCTCATGCACGTCTCTATCCAGGGACAATATGAAGCCTCCCAATTTTTGGCTGCCCTGCCAAAGGGCTGTACTCCAATACACCCAATTGAGGTTTACAGGCCCTCATGCATGTCTTAATGCATGGGTCATTGTGGAGCCTCCCAATTTGTGGCTGCCCTGCCAAAGGGCTATACTCCAATACACCCACTTCAGGTTTACAGGCCCTCCTGCACGTCTCTATCCTGGGACAATGTGGAAACTCCCAATTTTTGGCTGCCCTGCCAAAGGGCTATACTACAATACACCCAATTGAGGTTTACAGTCCCTCATGCATGTCTGTATGCATGGGTCCTTGTGGAGCCTCCCAATTTTTGGCTGCCCTGCCAAAGGGCTATACTACAATACACCCAATTGAGGTTTACAGGCCCTCATGCATGTCTGTATGCATGGGTCATTGTGGAGCCTCCCAATTTTTGGCTGCCCTGCCAAAGGGCTATACTACAATACACCCACTTCAGGTTTACAGGCCCTCCTGCACGTCTCTATCCAGGGGCATTGGTGAACCTCCCAATTTTGGACTGCCCTGGCAAAGGAAAATACTACAATAGACCCAGTTCCTCAAAATGGGCACATTATGTCAAGACAGGGCTTCATGTACGTCTCTTCTCAGGGTCATCGGAGTGCCGCACAATGTTTTCACGTAAAATCTTTCATGTAATCACAAAAAGTAACATACACCAGCTGTATCTCACTATTGGGTATGTGCCCTTAACATTTCCACCCTAAATATTCATTTTGGTGTCATTTTGGAAGGTTTTCTGGTGACTCCGTAAAATTGGCGTGAAACTCGGACAAGATTGTTCACAGCTGTGACTTTTGAGTGAGAAATGCTTCCAGGGGTCTTCACCATGGTGTTGCCATGTCATTTGAGCACTCTTCTGAGACTTTTGTGACATTTTTAGGGTTTCTACATGCTGCCGGCAGTCATTTCATAAAAATACTCGGGTCTTCCATAGGATAACATTGGGCTCAGTACTCGGGCCGAGTACACGAGTATCTCGGGATGCTCGGCCCGAGCTTCGAGCACCCGAGCATTTTAGTACTCGCTCATCACTAGTAACTACATGTTGCCATGAAAAAAATAAGCTCTGTTGACTGAAAATGTTTTAAATGTGTGACTCTCAGAATACATGGACACAAAAATATTTTTTTATTTTTTTAGTTTCTTTAATGTACAAAGTAATAAAATACAAATACAATTTGATATTGCAAAAATCATACTGACCTACAGATTATAGATAATGCTTCATTTGTGCAGCACAGTGAATGGGGTAAAATGGTAAAAAAATAATTGCAAAATAGATGTTTTTTTTCTATTGCTTCCCATGAAAAGTTAATAAATGCTGGTTAGTAAGTAATATGGATACAGTAATGGTACTACTGATAAATACAACTCACCTTGCAAAATATAAGCCCTTACATCAAAGAGGAATTAAAAATGCTATGGCTCTTTGAATGCACAGTAAAAAATTTAAGAAATAAAAAAAAGCTTTGACCTGAAGTCCTAAAGGGTTTAAGGCGTGCAAGTTCACAACATGCTGTGAATAAGAAGGTATCATTTTGAAGGTAATGGATAGTGAATTGATGCAGTTCCTTGGCAAGTTCAGGAGTGATTATTAAAATCTGTAAGGCTGTTTTTCAGATTTTCCATATTTATAAATGACCTCAGGGAACTGAAACTGGATTGTAGTGATATATTTTACATATAAAGTTATGGCCATGAATTATCTATCACTTGCAAGTTTGAAGATTTTCTCTATTCATCATTTATTTTTCTATTCATTTACTTCCTTCCTTTTATTTCTCTTTAGAACTTTTGTTCCTCTTCAGGATTCCTTTTTTCATTGATATTAAAGTGCACCTGTCACCAGTTTTGAGGGTTCCAAACCCTGCTCACCACCTTTAAAATGATTAAATTGGGATTCCTGAACCCCTTTATGTCCCCAGACGTCCCCCTGCATACATCATAAAATGACTTTTAATCTGTCCCTCGCTGTATGTTAATTACTTTTTATGGGTCACAATGGGGCTGTACATTGCCGTCAGACTCGTCCCACTGCACAGCAATACCGCCCCGCATGAAAAACCCAACCCTCCTGAGTGTATTCAAGACTTTGGTTGTGCATCAGCCGCACAGTGTCCGATGTCTCGCGCCTGCATAATGGAATCACTGGCTCTTCAATAGGGCACAGTAAGGCGCGCCACTGCGCAGGCGCGACTGTGGCACCCCTGCAGAATGGTTGCCACAGTGATGCTGCACCTACACCATAGGTGTGGGTGCTGTCACTTGTCTCAGGTGAGGGGTTCACAAACCCAAGACCAGGGCTGGCGTCAGCACCCGGCATACCCACGCAAGTGCCAAGGCCCTGAACAGCTGGGGGTGGGCCCACTGGCCATCAGGGACAGGCAGCCCTGACAGCCAGGGGCCCATTAGGGACAGACAGCCCTGTGAACAAGGGGCACATCGGGTAAACTCAGCAAGGAGTTGAGTGCTCCACTGCCCTCCCAGTGCACATGGCTAATTTGCATGCAATGTAGATTAGCCATGTGCTGGCTCCAGGGAGCAGTGGAGCTTCCTCCTTTGCCTACTGTAGCAGAGTGATGAGTCATCACCCTACACCCCATCACACTGCTGGAGGAAGGAGGAAGAAGCGCCACAGTCCCAGGAGCTGCTGCTATAAGGATGTGGTGCAGAAGAATCTGGGAAGGTCATAGCCCCGGGGGAGCGGATGGAAGGTGAGTATGATCAGTTTTTTTCTTTTTACTGTGAGCAGCAGGATGTGGGATTATATGTACTATGGAGGCTGTGCTGACTGTATATAGGGTCTGTGCTGACTGTATATAGAGGCCATGCTGACTGTATATAGAGACTGTGCAGAATGTATATAGGGGCTGTGCTGACTGTATATAGCGGCCAAGCTGATTGTATATAGAAGCCATGCTGACTGTATATAGAGTCTGTGCTGACTGTATATAGAGGCTGTGCTGACTGTATATAGAGGCTGTGCTGACTGTATATAGAGGCCATGCTGACTGTATATAGAGGCTGTGCTGACTGTATATAGACGCTGTGCTGACTGTATATAGAGGCTGTGCTGAATGTACATTGAGGCTGTGCTGACTGTATATAAGAGGCTGTGCTGAATGTATATAGAGTCTGTGCTGACTCTATGTAGAGGCTGTGCTGACTGTATATAGAGGCTGTGCTGACTGTATATAGAGGCTGTTCTGACTGTATATAGAGGCTGTGCTGATTGTATATAGAGGCTGTGCTGACTGTATATAGAGACTGTGCTGACTGTATATAGAGGCTGTGCTGACTGTATATAGAGGCTGTGCTGACTGTATATAGAGGCTGTGCTGACTGTATATAGAGGCTGTGAAGACTGTATATAGAGGCTGTGCTGACTGTATATAGAGGATGTGCTGACTATATATAGAGGATTTGCTGACTATATATAGAGGATGTGACTCACCGTTGCCGGGTTCTCGGGTCTCAGGCGTAGCTTCCCTCGTCATGGTTCCGCGCCTGAGGCTGTGGGGCCTGGTGGTCAGATCAATAGGGGATGAACAGATGGGGTAATTCTTACTTGTCGTGACGCCACCTGCGGGAATCCGGTGAATGCACCGGCACTGCTTGGGCCTCCGGGGGATGTATGGCAGCTAGATGGGACGCTCCCCACAGGATGAGCGGGAGTCCCTGGGGCCAGGAGCTGCACCAGATGGAATATGGCAGCTCAGTAATGCTGAAGGTGTAGGTTTTAAACAGTTCTGAAGGAAACACAGACACCAGCGTCCTCTGTAACGGGTCTTTACTGTAACCGGTAAGATGGTACAAGGTATACAGTCTTGGGTAACGGACTGGGTGGTCCCAGCAATGACTGGTGTTGATTCAGAGCTCCGCGGTGTTCCTCCTTTTCTTAACTTCTCTAACGGGTTGCCAGAGTTGCCTTAGCATACCAGGTCAGGGTACTTGGGAGACTTTTGAGTGGTACCTAGCTAATAAGGCTGAAGGTCCTGTTTCCCAGTGGCGAGTCCCTGCTGGCAAGACAACTTAGGTTGCGGCTGTGGTGAGGTGCCTCATAGAAGCGGTTCCTTCACCCTGGTTTGCTGAGCTGCGGTGAATGTCTTGCTCGCCTCGGAACCAGTGATCCGGTGGGCTTTTGGGCACGGCTATAATTGGACCCGTCGGGTAGTTGTCCGTGTTCCAGTCTGGGGCACCGCTAATGGCGCCAGCCGGTAGGTGGTCTTCAGGGCTGCACGGCACTGTGCAGAGCCCTGCTTCCTTCGTTACTTTCATCCTGACGACTACTACTCCTCTCCTACTTCACTCCTACACACTACTCCTACACTCCTCCCACCAGGACCTAATTGGCCCTCTATTCTAGTGGTGCATGTAGAGTATGGAGCTCTGAGTATTATCCATGTCATTACAGAGACGGAAAATATTACATCTTCTGTCAGGGATGCAATACCTTCCTGTGACGCACTCGTTGCGAGGCGCCACAGATGTGCTGGGGTATATAGAGACAGTGCTGACTGTATATAGAGGCTGTGCTGACTGTGTATAGAGGCTGTGCTGACTGTATATAGAGGCTGTGCTGACTGTATATAGAGGCTGTGCTGACTGTATATAGAAGCTGTGCTGACTGTATATAGAGGCTGTGCTGACTGTATATAGAGGCTGTGCTGACTGTATATAGAGTCTGTGCTGACTGTATATAGAGGCTGTGCTGACTGTATATAGAGTCTGTGCTGACTGTATATAGAGGCTGTGCTGACTGTTTATAGAGGCTGTGCTGACTGTATATAGAGGCTGTGCTGGGGTATATAGAGGCTGTGCTGACTGTATATAGAGGCTGTGCTGACTGTATATAGAGGCTGTGCTGACTGTATATACAGGCTTTGCTGACTGTATATAGACTGTACATAGAGACTGTGCTGACTGTACATAGAGGCTGTGCTGACTGTACATAGAGGCTGTGCTGACTGTATATAGAGGCTGTGCTGACTGTATATAGAGGCTGTGCTGACTGTATATACAGGCTTTGCTGACTGTATATAGACTGTACATAGAGACTGTGCTGACTGTACATAGAGGCTGTGCTGACTGTACATAGAGGCTGTGCTGACTGTATATAGAGGCTGTGCTGACTGTATATAGAGGCTGTGCTGACTGTATATACAGGCTTTGCTGACTGTATATAGACTGTACATAGAGGCTGTTCTGACAGTACATAGAGGCTGTGCTGACTGTATATAGAGGCTGCGCTGACTGTATATAGAGTCTGTGCTGACTGTATATACAGGCTTTGTTGATTGTATATAGACTGTACATAGAGATTGTGCTGACTGTACATAGAGGCTGTGCTGACTGTACATAGAGGCTGTGCTGACTGTATATAGAGGCTGTAATGACTGTATTTCGAGGCTTTGCTGACTGTATATAGAGGCTGTGCTGACTGTATATAGAGGCTGTAATGACTGTATTTCGAGGCTTTGCTGACTGTATATAGAGGCTGTGCTGACTGTATATAGAGGCTGTGCTGACTCTATGCATATATTTTGTGTCCACTAATTATAATACCATATGTTCTTTATATAATACTTTTGCATACATAGTTATAGATTTCCTATTTATAGTCAATATGGGCCTATGAACATTAAGCACTTGCAAATATATATCTGTTTCTAGATAACAGAAAGTCCAGTTAGTATATGCATCTTTGATGTATTGCACAAGTGAATGTAAATATTGGATATCAAAAAACTAGAATATCCTCTTTATTACATGTATAGTAGTAGATTCCATGATTCTATTGTATCATGACCTTATGTATTGAGTTGGTGTCCTCTTCTGTTTTGAATGTGATACTCACCTCCTACATGTATTTTATTCATGATATGACTTCAAATAAAGTATTTTTATTTTTGAATAGACCTTCGTGAGTCGGTTTCTGTTCTCCCCTGTGTATACTATGTTAACCATCGTGGAGTGAGGAAGTCTCTGGTAGCTGCTATAGTCCTGTTGTTTCTAGTCGTGATGTTTTGCTGCAACCTTGGAGATTGAGTTTTATCCTTTTTGTCTATGTTCCCCCAGTATGTCTTCCTTCCTATGTTTTTTATCGTTTCAGTGATTAGGTCTAGTGCACTCACCGGCCTTTGCACCAGCCGGAGGGAGTGGTGGTGGTGACAGCTAGAGACTGGGCACTTGACGGCAGAAGAAACGACCGCCTTAGGGATGTTAGGGAAGCAGAGGATGGGACACCACCTGACACTATCCTGTTTGTGGCCCCTGAACTCCTCTAACATCCTCTACCATCAGGGTCTTTCTTTCCATTTCCAGCCCGTGTAACCTCCATGTTGCGCTGTACATCAGACATTCCCTAGTCCATGTGTGACACACAGCTCTTCTGTTGACAAATTGTCTAGCCTTGTGTAAATATATAAAAAATGTGAATATTTATTTCAGTTCATGCCATTGTACCATATATATACTGTACACTGAACAGAGTAATTTTAGATTTCAAATTCATGTGGAGCACACAGCCTAAAAGTGAGCAGCAACATGCTGCAATGACAGGAAGATTATCAGCGGTCTAAAGCTTGCAGCAGAAATTCCTAAAATAAACCTTTATCCAGAGGATAATTGTACAGTCACAAGTTTAATTTATTTATGTGACCATGAACGGGGAACCAAATCATGAAGTTTTGCATTTCAAACATTTTAAAGCCATGGTAGATATATAATTGCCAGCTGCACAAAACTATATGGCATACAATACACATTTCAACTATCTTAGCGGTAAATAGTTTTCTCCAAGCATGTTCATTGTACTTATATGCACTGAGATATGTCATGTAACTAAAGAAAGTGACATTCTGCAGACGTCTTAGTTTCAGCTGAACCTGAAAGTGTATAATGATCTGGCTTGTTGAGTTAAAATATAAATAGTCTTGAGAAGCCATTGTCTCTCTGACAATCGTCATTCCACTGGAACCTGATGGTGTTTTGCAGTATCTCGAAGATTTAGGTAATAAAACCTAACATTGAATGAATTAGACAGCTGATACAGCGGGTGATATAAGTATTGAACATGTCACCAATTTTCTTAGTAAATATATTGCTAAAAATGCTATTGACATGAGTTTCTCGCCAGATATCGGCAACAACCCATTAAATTCACACAGGCAAATAAATCTAAACCTGGTGCCCATAAATGACATAATGTGTAATAATAAGAAATGATACAGAGGAAATCTATTAAACACATGAAGAAAGAGGTGCAAAAAGCCATGGAAAGTCATGACACTAGCTAAAATCTACAGTAATTAGAAAGCAATCCTGCCACTTACTGAAAGCTAATATCAGCTGGTTCAGCTGATGGCCTATAAAAAGGTGACACACAAGAAACCTCTCATGATGAGTAAACCTAGTGAGCTGTCTCAAGACCTTTGCAGCATTATTGTTGCAAAATATACTGATGGCATTGGTTACAGAAGAATTTCTCAACTACTGAATGTTCCAGGCAGTGAGCATTGTTGGGGCCATAATCCAGAAGTGGAAAAAACATAATTTCATCATACACCGGCCACGACCAGGTTTCCCTTGGACGATTTCAGACACAGGAGTAAAAAGAATTATCGAAAGAGTTGTTCAAGGGCGAAGAACCTACAGAAAGACCTGGAATCAGCAAGTACAATTGTTTAAAAGAAAACACTAAGTAGTGCACTTAAACTCTATTGCCTGCATGCATGTTCACCATGACTCCAATGCTGAACAAAAAACATTTTCATGTTTCAAGTTGGCTCAACAACATTTGGACAAGTCTGGGAGAATAGGAGAATATAGTCTGCTCAGATCACACCAAATTGAACTCTTTGAATGCCACATTACACAAAATATTCTTTGGCCAAAGGCACTGCATATCACCCCAAAATCACCACACCAACAGTGAAGTTTGGAGATGGGAACATCATGCTGTTGGGCTGTTTTTCAATATATGGCACTGCCAAACTTTATATGATTGTAGGAAGGATGAATGGACAAATGTATCGATATATTCTTGATAAAAATCTGCTGCCATCTGCCAGGATAATGAAGATGAAATGAGGGTGGACCTTTCAGCAAGACAATGACCCCAAATATACTGACAAGGAACCGCTCAATTGGTTTCAGAGAAAGAAATTTAAGTGGCTAGAATGGCCCAGCCAAACACCTGACTTGAATCCAAGAGAAAATATATGGAAAGAACTTATGCTCAGCGTTTAAAGCTGATGGAACCTTCAGGATTTGAAGAACTAGTGTTGAAGAATGGACCCAAAATCACAAATTAGCAATGCATGGACCACTTTTTCCATACATGAGGATCTTGAAGCTGTCATCACCAACATAGACTTTTATTCAAAGAGAATGAAATAAATTTCAGTTAGCGTGTTCAATACTTTTTTCTGGTGTCATTTCTCATTATCTACTATATAAAAGCCCTATCCAGTTTATCTGTCTGTGTCTGTAAGTTTGTCCCAAGAACAGCACATAATGTTAATGACATAATGTTAATGACAGTTAAACTGGAAATTTACAGTTAAACTGCAATGTGAAGAAGCCAATAAGTTTGGCTGATCAGTCAAAAATAACAGCCTATAGGACATCTGTGACAAGGGGGCCCACATGCCGTTTAGGACACTGCTTGCAGCTCAGACATTCATTATGACCTGCGCCTTGGGCCACTGAGTTATGCCCTTGGAGTGGACCCGTCTTCCTGCTGAACGTCCTCCCATTTGTGTTCCACTCTGGAACACAGGCTGGCACCATGGCTCCTCAGTGTACAGGGTAAAAGGGACATTGCACATGGGTGAGTGAGACCGCACAATGGTGGACAGCATAAGGGGAGAGAGAGCACAAAGGGAGAGTGAGTGCACAGGGGAAAGAGAGAGTGCATGGGGGAGAGACAGCACAAGGGAAGAGGCAACACAAGGGAAGAGAGCCCAAACAGGGGGAAGAGAGTGCACACGGGGGAGAGAAAACACAAGAGGAAAGAGTGCCTAGGGAGGAGAGACAGCTCAAGAGGAGAGAGAGCAAACAGAGGGAAGAGAGAGCTCATGGGGAGAGACAGCACAAGAGGAGATTGCAGAGGGAGGAGAGACAGCACAAGAGGAGAGAGAGCACACGAGGAGAGACAGCACAAGAGGAGAGAGAGTCCATGGGGAAGAGAGAGTGCACAGGGAGAAGAGAGTGCACACAGGGGGAGAGACAGCACAAGAGGAAAGAGAGCATACAGGATTAAAAGACAGCACAAGGGGAGAGAGCACACAAAGGGGGATGGCAAGCAGCAGCAGCGCCTACCAAGCCACGGACACTCCGTGCAGCAGCAGGCTCCACCCATCCTTCTCAGTGTAGAGATTAGTAGCGGAAGTAGTTGGATTAATATATAATCGCACACATTCTAGAATCGCCTGATGGGATAGATTCCCTAGTGCTAGTGCTGAGCATACCTGATCTGTCCCCGCTGGTGTGATGAGCAATGCAGACTGTCCCTTTGCATCTAAATGATGCTGACTACCTCTATGCTATGACTAGCTTAGGAGAGAATAAGGCCAATGTAAATATGAATAAGTATGATCAGATCAGATGTGATGTTTAACCCCTTCACCCACTTGGGTACTGATACACCCATCGCATGTAATGTGTGTATCCTCCCCCAACAGTGACATCATCCTATGTATGCTGTACATTGTGGGGGACTCCGCCTCCTGCGGGGAGGTCTTGAATCTCTGTGATCCTCCCTACTCAGTACTAGGCAGGAAGTGGTCTGTGGAACACAAGCTTGAGTTCCACAGGTTACAGGAACAGGAAGTGACACGTTGTGATGTCACTTCCTGTCACGTGACACGCCATGTGACTGCCTGGGCATGATAAAACCAGCATTTCCAGGCGGCGGCGGTGTGATCCAGCTGCACAACCTTGAGGGGGCCAGACTGGGTAAGTGAAGACCCTAATTGGGTCCCTGATTAGGTACTAGACCATGCAGCATCAGAGCTGCACATAGGTTACTGTGGATAATGATGGTACTGCAACTGATATTCACTGTCTATTACAGACACCATCGCCATTATCTGCACAGGGATGTGTATCTTTGAACACTAATCCTTATATGTGTACCGTGACTCCCCTGAAGAAGAGGGATCTGAAACGCGCCGGGAGGGAACGTATCAGATGACATGGTGGCTATATGACATTCACTGAGCCCTGAGCAGCCTGGAAAACACTAGCAGAAGGTTATCTGGAGCTATATGGACTCGTTTACATGCGTACAGGTGGACGCAGCTGGGTGAGATCGCTCCCTATAGGAGTATACAAGCTGTTTTTTCACTAATGCATGTGGCTGGGTTTACCTAATGGGATTGTTTGTTCTGATGACTACATCCTAGGGAAAACTCAAAACCGAAAAAAGCAGGCACCTGCCAGCGTCCCTAGGGTATTTGGACGGGACCTAGCTTGGGTACCTGTGAACCCTGGTAATAAGAGGGGTTCAGTTTAGCACTACACTGACTTACACAGTCACGTACGCGCACTTTTTTGTTTTCTTTGGTCTAGACAACTATGTCTTTTTAATATAGAGCTAGTAAAAGTTAAGTTTTAACTTCTCAGTTTTTCTATGCTATTAGTTTAACACAGCTGTACCTGACTAGACTCCATTGGTCTTAACGGAGGGCAACCTACCTTGCTGTTTAAACAAGCAGCAGCAGCGCCTACCAAGCCACGGACACTCCGTGCAGCAGCAGGCTCCACCCACCCTCCTCAGTGTAGAGATTAGTAGCGGAAGTAGTTGGATTAATATATAATCGAACACATTCTAGAATCGCCTGATGGGATAGATTTGAGCCCCCATCTGGTTATATTATACTAGATGGTGGCCCGATTGTAACGCATCGGATATTCTAGAATATGTGGGTGTGTGGCGGTGCAGGTGTACGGCAGTGTGAGTGTGCAGCGGTGGCCCCTCAGTTCTCACCCGCTCCAGGCTTCTGCACAGCCGCCTCTCACCCTAGCATGTCATCTTCTTCTTCCTCCAGCATAGATGTCAACAAGGCCTCAGGAGGCGGAGTTAACAGGGGGCATCATAGTAGGCGTGTCCAAGCGCATAGCCCTGATGTGGTGGGCGTGCCCTTGTTCACGGCCATTACGACGCCCCTTTGGTAGCTCCACTGCCACCCCTACGGCCTTTGAATTTCTGGAGTATATGCCACGAAAAGAAAAAGGAGAATGGCGGGGTAAGCGGAGGGCAGATGGAGCATGGAGCGGCGGCCGGGAGGGAGCGTGGAGCGGGGTGAGCAGAGGGCAGGACACCGAGCGGAGGGGAGACGGGGACCAGGCGGACTGTGCCTGTTTTGCTGTAATGGAAATCCCGCATCGCTGATTGGTCCAGCCCAGCCAGCTGCGAACAGCAGGTTTTGCGTTAGAGACAGTGTGACGTGAGTGCAAGGTGAGTGCAGGACTAAGTGTGAGGTGAGTGCAAGGTGAGTGTAGGGCTAAGTGTGAGGTGAGTGCAAGGTGAGTGTAGGGCTAAGTGTGACGTGAGTGCAGGGCAGAGTGTGACGTGAGTGCAGGGCAGAGTGTGACGTGAGTGCAGGGTGTGACATGAGTGCAGGGCAGAGTGTGATGTGAGTGCAGGGCAGAATGTGACGTGAGTGCAGGGCAGAATGTGACGTGAGTGCAGGACAGAATGTGACGTGAGTGCAGGACAGAATGTGACGTGAGTGCAGGGCAGAGTGTGGTGTGAGTGCAGGGTGAGTGTAGGGTGTGTGGGTGTAAGTGGTCTGCAGTACCTGGCTCCTGGTGCTGTGTGCGTTTAGCCTAAGGACCTCTGGTGATGTCACAGCGATGTGATCTTGCTCGGCCATGATTGCGACATCATCAGAGGTCCTGTAAGTATAGAACCCCCGTCACACATAACGACGCAGCAGCCATACCGATAACGATACGACCTGGCCGGGATCGCTGGTGCGTCGTTTTCACATCGCTGTTCATTTCAAATAGCGGGACGGGAAAGCCGACAGTGAAGTGGGCTTTCCCGCCCGCTATGTGAGTGTAGTGCTGTCGTCTCTGTCACGGCAATCCCGCGTCGCTGATGCGTCGCCAGTGCTTTTTTTGTAAAAAACATATTTGCCGGTACGCATTTCAGATTAATTTCCCCTATGCACAGGGGTGCAGCAAGGCTCTCTACCGCCTGAGCCTAGGTGAGAATCGGGGGTGGGGTTGCTTTCGGCAGCTGCGAGTGAGGAGCGGAAGGGGAGAGGGGGTGCTGTCGGTAGCCACCGCTGGTGATTTTACCTTACGCCGCCCCCTTCTGCTCTGTGGCTCCCTCTGCCTCCTTGCTACCTGAGCCTAAAGGCTCATATTGACCATTGGACAGTGCGGCCCTGCCTATGCATGGCACACGTCCCCTATGCATGGCACATGTCCTCTATGCATGGCACACGTCCATCATGCATGGCACACATCCCCTATGCATGGCACACGTCCCCTATGCATGGCACACGTCCATTATGCATGGCACATGTCCCCTATGCATGGCACACATCCACTATGCATGGCACACAACCATTATGCGTGGCACACGTCCCTTATGCGTGGCACACGTCCCCTATGCGTGGCACACGTCCCCTATGCGTGGCACACATCACCTATGAATGGCACACGTCTCCTATGCATGGCACACATCCATTATGCATGGCAAACGTCCCCTATGCATGACACATGTCCCTATGCATGGCACACATCCATTTGCATGGCACACATCCCCTATGCATGGCACACATCCTCTATGCGTGGCACATGTCTCCTATGCATGGCACTGTCCACTATGCATGGCATACGTCCTCTATGCATGACACACATCCCTATGCATGGCACACGTCCCCTATGCGTGGCACATGTTCCCTATGCGTGGAACATGTCCCCTATGCAGGGCACACGTCCCTTATGTGTGGCACATGCCCCCCTGTGTTTGATATTGCCCCCATGCTGCTCTATTGTTCCCTCCTCCAGCGCTGATCTCCCGATCTACCTCCGTGCAGCTGTGATTGGGCAGAGATAATGCTGCAGAGCTCCTCCACTTCCTGGTTCTCAGTGTCAGTCATGTGATCGGCACAGTAGAGAGTGACATAATCTCTGCGTGCGATCACAGCAGCAGCCGGGAGACCGGAGAGACACCGGGAGATCAGCGCCGGAGGAGGAGCCAGGAGGTAAGTATAGAGTTTATTATTTTACAATGGCAGCAGCATGGGGGCCATATCTAACATAGGGGGATCATGTGCCATCACAGGGGGGTGCATGACCATATAATTTGCTCCGCTCCCCCAGCCCATCACCTTGGTGCGGTTTCAGCACCATGGTGATGGAGAGCGGCTATGCATATTATATGAGCAGGAGTAGGAGATCTCCCGCTCCCTCCTGCAGCCTCCCCAGCTCACATTTTCCGGTACACCGTACCATCGCAAAAAAAAGCGCCACTCCTCTGATTGGTCGCCGGGTTCATTGCCGACCAATCAGAGGAGCGGCGCACGCCATGGCGTCATATTTTAAATTATTTTCAAAGTATTTTAAATATGGCGCCTTAGCGCTTGCCGCTCCTCTGATTGGTCAGCCGCGTCGACCAATCAGAGAGGCGGAATTCAAACCAAACCGCGCTACTTCTTTGGTCGCCGTGGCCGCGCAGGGCACCACCGCTGCAAGCAACTGGGAGATGACTGGCTGACGCCGGTCATCTCCCGGCTGGCTCGCCGCGGACCTCTGTGCTGCAGGTAGCCGTGGCTGAGCTTCGGTCAGTGGCTCACCAGTCAGGAGATGACCGGCTGATGGCGGTCATCTACCAGCTGGCTCGCGCGCGCTACGGCCACAATCGGCTGGACCCATGTATCCCGGCGACAGTTGTCGCCGGGCTGAAAATTGGTGCGAAATTCGAACTTTTAATTCACGCGCCTATTTGCATTATCTGCGCTCATTGGTGGCAATTTGCTGGTTGCAGTAAAATCATGGACACATTGTTCTATTTTGTTGCTGTGTACAAATGGAACAATGTGTCCATGATTTCACTACAACCAGCAAATTGCCAGTGAAATTGCCTAGCAATATTGCCGTGTGTGATGGTACCTTAATGGTACCTTTACACGCCGCCACAACAGGATGGATACCAACGGCAACTTCACGTGCACGAGCACGGCCAAACAGTTACAAACGGTAATCGCATCTCCTTTAGACGCCGCCACAAGGTGCGCTACGCTACGCTACATCTACAGCTAGCTACATCGCCGGGTGTCGCAAGTAGCCGTCTGTAGCTCAGCGTACCTCATTTACACACCGCAATAACAAGCTAATATGGGCGGACCTGGTGCAGCAGGGACAGCACATAGGCGTGCCACAATTGTGGATTACAAGACGTCCGTACGCTGATAGGACAAAGCAATAATACCATGATTGGGCAGGCATCGCAGGAGGCTGATTAATACATGACGCCCGAGCAATTGCGTAGTGTGACTGGTCAGCTTCTTAAATATGCCGCCCTGTGCAGCGACAACCAATCGCAACGAAGGAGCTTCCTCCAATGATCGCTAAAGGGGCGTGGTATCCCGGAGCCTGGGTCACGCCTTAGCTACATTGCAGCTACATCGCCGGGTGTCCAGAGTTCCCTTCTGTAGCTTCTTTACACGCCGATACAGCTCGCTACAATCGGCGATGTTGCCATATGTTTATGGGCAGTGCACGGATACAGAGGTATCTGTAGCCGGCTGTGTCGTCCCGTCTTCAGACGCCGCTACTACGGGCGATATTGGCGCGACAAGCTACATTTGTAGCCTGTAGCGGGTTGTATGCATCCTGTTGTGGCGGCGTGTAAAGGTACCATAAGAGATCACAACAAGTACAGGGAGAAGACAAAAGGGAAATCAAACAACAGTCTGTGGTAAGATAACAAATATTAGAACAAGACAGACACATGAGTGCAGGCCAAACACACCTTCCAACTGAATGTACGACAAGCAGGATTCTGTGAGAGGTTCCTCAGTCTCAGTAAAGTAGTAGAGCAATTACATGGAAGATGGAACACCTAAGCAACCAAGCACTTTCCAGAACTAGAATAGAAGCATGCACTGCGAATGAAGTACTGACAGCTCAGCGCAATTGCATGGGCATTAAGGAATCATGACAGTACTACAGGGATTTTAACATCTTTTACATACCTTTAGAAGGACTGTAAGGCAATTAACCCTGCCTATATGCCTACTCTAATCTAAGTTCTCCCTCCTAGAACAACTGTCTGATCTGCAGGGAGACCAGCATCGTGGACCTGAGTCTTATATAATACCTGATAACGCGATAGAGCCAGCCAATCACAGTAATACTAGTCGCCAACTTGAATACAGCATTATTGTGTATTCCAGGTAATCAGCGTATGTTGATTAGATGTCTAATAGCCGCAAAACATGTGGGGCAGGGACTTGAGCATGGTGCTTCAGCACCTGCAATACTTTATTAAGTAGGGAACCTGCCCGAGCGAGTAGTGGTGAGCAAGCTTACTCATCATTGATACAGACATAATATTTCACATAATTGGAGGCATGTTATCGGGTTAATACCCACAAACCCTCTTGGAGGTGTTCCTGAACTTCTCCAACCTTGAAGCCTAATGTACAAAGGAAGAGAAAAGAAAAAAGTTGAAAATTACTTAGTAATTGTTTTTCATAAATTACTGTAGTCGATCTACTGAAGTTGCAGATGGGTAAAAAAGGAAAAGGAAGATAATTATGCATCAACTATTAAATGTCAGTGGTACGAATTCCCTTATGAGCTCATTATCTCTTAACCCCCTGCTGATTCATGTATATGGGACTTTCTGTAATAACCAATGAAGTCATTTATAGATGGCACACATATATTATAACAAGAACTTTAGTCTTTAGCAATTTGCCATGGTCTACTGGGAGTCATTAAGGGCAAGAAATGTAATATTAAGTCTTATGCAGTGAGTGTATATAATTTCAAGGACTGTCAAATTCCAATCAGTAAACTCCAATAATGTAGTAAATAATATACAACAGTAATGCAGTGAGATATAATATGTATTTTATCTTAGAAACTAATTTTGCTTTATTATCAGTAGCATTATTATTAATATGTATTTTATTCATATATATTCACGTTCATATATACTGGTACATATATATATATATATATATATATATATATATATATATATATATGTATATATATATATATATATATATATATATATATATATATATATATATATATACACATATATATATATATATAGTAGATTAGTATATTGGTGCATGTTGTAACTTATCACCATGTAATGCTGACACCTGACCGCAGTGGTATATACACTGTGGTTGGTGATTCATGGGCGAGGGTTAATGATAAGTAAAATAGGGGAGACCATTAATGGCAACGGTAGTATTAAATTACATAAAATTAACATATAGTCTCAAAATAGATTTTAGTATGTGCACATAGCACTTTCTAGACATAAGCGACCTGCACATACACAGTTTTGTTCAATTTGCACAAAATACCGAGTGGACATTGATAATAGGCATGTAAACACCGCTGAAATGCAGGTGTAAAGGCATATAATGCGAGTCGCAAGATGGCGGATGCCAGATATCCGGTATCGCCATAGCAATGGCAAACTACCCAAAGTGCACTGCGCATGTGCGGGCGGTCTCATAGAGACGCTGGACATGTGCAATGGCGGCAGGAAAGCAAGGAGGAGAACTGTATACTGCATAGGAGAGGGCGGACCCGGTGGAAGCCATAGCTGTGCAAGGTGATGAATATCGATATGTAAAGCAATCAAATAAGTATTAATATGGAACAGATAATGTAAATATATGATGTGGAAAAAATATGGGCTAAATATAATGGTATAAAAGGTGAATAAGTGTGCACTAGCACTGTTTTTGCACTAGAGGGCACTATATAGATAAAAAAACACCTGAATGTAATAATTGGCAATTATGTGAGCATATGCAAATCAAGGGTATAAGAGTCCTAGCCTTGTCATTGTATAGTTGCTAGAGAAAGGGACAGGATCCCGAAACGTTGTCACCCCCCACCTGATGGCCGAATAAAGGCGGTTGTTTCACAAAGAAGATTGCTGCAGTTTTTTATCTTGTATATATATACATATATATATATATATATATATATATATATGTATATATATATATATATGTATATATACAGTTGTGGCCAAAAGTATTGACACCCCTGCAATTCTGTCAGATAATACTCAGTTTCTTTCTGAAAGTATTTGCAATCACAAATTCTTTGGTATTATTATCTTCATTTAATTTGTCTCAAATGAAAAAACACAAAAGAGAATGAAGCAAAAAGCAAAATATTGATCATTTCACACAAAACTCCAAAAATGGGCCAGACGAAAGTATTGGCACCCTCAGCCTAATACTTGGTTGCACAACCTTTAGCCAAAATAACTGCAATCAACCGCTTCCAGTAACCATCAATGAGTTTCTTACAATGCTCTGCTGGAATTTTAGACCATTCTTCTTTGGCAAACTGCTCCAGATCCCTGATATTTGAAGGGTGCCTTCTCCAAACTGACATTTTTAGATCTCTCCACAGGTGTTCTATGGGATTCAGGTCTGGACTCTTTGCTGGCCACCTTAGAAGTCTCCAGTGCTTTACCTCAAACCATTTTCTAGTGCTTTTTGAAGTGTGTTTTGGGTCATTGTCCTGCTGGAAGACCCATGACCTATGAGGGAGACCCAGCTTTCTCACACTGGGCCCTACATTATGCTGCAAAATTTGTTGGTAGTCTTCAGACTTCATAATGCCATGCACACGGTCAAGCAGTCCAGTGCCAGAGGCAGCAAAGCAACCCCAAAACATCAGGGAACCTCCGCCATGTTTGACTGTAGGGACCGTGTTCTTTTCTTTGAATGCCTCTTTTTTCTCCTGTAAACTCTATGTTGATGCCTTTGCCCAAAAAGCTCTACTTTTGTCTCATCTGACCAGAGGACATTCTTCCAAAACATTTTAGCTTTCTCAGATAAGTTTTGACAAACTCCAGCCTGGCTTTTTTATGTCTCGGGGTAAGAAGTGGGGTCTTCCTGGGTCTCCTACCATACAATCCCTTTTCATTCAGACCCCGACAGATAGTACGGGTTGACACTCTTGTATCCTCGGACTGCAGGGCAGCTTGAACTTGTTTGGATGTTAGTCGAGGTTCTTTATCCACCATCCGCACAATTTTGCGTTGAAATCTCTTGTCAATTTTTCTTTTGCGTCCACATCTAGGGAAGTTAGCCACAGTACCATGGGCTTTAAACGTCTTGATGACACTGCACACGGTAGACATAGGAACATTCAGGTCTTTGGAGATGGACTTGTAGCCTTGAGATTGCTCATGCTTCCTTACAATTTGGTTTCTCAAGTCCTCAGACAGTTCTTTGGTCTTCTTTCTTTTCTCCATGCTCAATGTGGTACACACAAGGACACAGGACTGAGGTTGAGTCAATTTTAATCCTTGTCAACTGGCTGCAAGTGAGATTTAGTTATTGCCAACACCTCTTAGGTGCCACAGGTAAGTTACAGGTGCTGTTAATTACACAAATTAGAGAATCATCACATGATTTTTCTAACAGTGCCAATAGTTTTGTCCACCCCCTTTTTATGTTTGGTGTGGAATTATATCCAATTTGGCTGTAGGCCAATTCTTTTTGTGTTTTTTCATTGAAGACAAATTACCGTATATACTCGCGTATAAGCCAAGTTTTTCAGCCCAAAATTTGGGCTGAAAAGTCCCCCCTCGGCTTATACGCGAGTATATATGGTATGGTATATACAGCAGCAGCCCCGGAGGTATACAGGCCCCCCATCAAGCTCCAGGGCCCCCCCCACCTTGCGCGGCAGCCTGTAAAGTA